>ML791093.1:533869-544942 GCA_009831015.1 Picea engelmannii | reverse complement strand
TTCATACTCTCCTCAATCTTAACGGCCATTGATCCGTGGCTTAACACCCGATTGGTCCATGATCTCTATTTAAAGAGCATGGAGGGTCATTTGCCGATGATCGATTGTGAGAAACTCTCTTGTAAAATCTCTCTGTAATCTTTCTCTTTGCATTAATAAACTACTCCAAGTGGCCGCGTTGGCTGGGGCCATGGATGTTTCCCCGTAGGGGTTTTACCATGTGAAAACATCGGTGTGTTGATCTTTGATCTGGTTATGTGAGTGGTTACTAAAGGTGTTCGTCCTCTGTTGGAATACCTGTGTTGTGTGTTGCATCGAGTGATTATTCCCATCCAGTCGCTGACTTCCCTGAAAATCTGTTTTCATTCCTCTGTGTGCTTGTGTAATGTTGCTCGGGCATTGTTACCTTGCAGTACTATATTTTGCATCTTCTCTTGCAACTTGTGGGGCTATTGCACTACTTCTTGCTGTGCCTGTTGTAACTATGTTTTAAGATCCTCATATTGAGTGGCGATTTGTGTCCATGCTCCTTGTAGAAACTCAATATGGTGTTCCAGCTCACCTGCATCATTGACTTTAGGTAGTTCGAGCGCAATCTTCTGAATCTCCAACCAGGATTCGAAAAGTCTTTCTTACACTCTTTCCAGCTTGTGCTAAACTTGGATTTTTTCATGTGCTTCCTACATCCTACATGTTTTCACGAAAAAATCTTCCTTCCTTGCAACCTCGATAGATCTCTCAGCCTCCTGGAACCTTTGATATAATTTATTAGTTGATGCTCTGATCAATCTAAATAATTGCATTGCTGGGCACTGCATGAGATCAGCAGATGAAGGAGCTACGTTTGTGGGTGCTCATGTCTGTAGTGGAAGTCCACTGGCCATTGAGTGGTACGAATGGGTCCCTACCTCCTCATCTGTTAGTGGTCCTTTCACAATATTCGACCTTAGATCTACGGGAAAAAGAGTGAGAACCTTGGTTCTGGCTATGCAAAGATGCATCAGTTCTACGCATTGCTGAGGGTCCTAGAGAACACACTCCATTTTTCACGCGTGGATTTCACGTTGTGCCTAGGTGTTGATTCTGGTTCTTTCTGAGGTTGTGGTAGCTCCTGCTCTTTTGTTACCTCTACCTCCTGCATTGTGGTTTCTTGTACCTCCTCACCCTTGGTTAGCGGGGGGATTTGTTGTTTTCTTTGGAAGTGCATCTCCTCTTCAGTTTGGGCGGCTTTCCATTGCTCCGAAGGCTTAGGTTGTTGTTCCTAGATGTCTAGGTTCAAACCATTCAACTTCGTACTTTTCTTTGGTGCTTTGGGGTTTGGACCATAAATTTTTGATCTTGGCTTGGGTGATGCTTGGGTTGTTTCTGGGAGGCCTTGCTCCACTATCTCTAGCTAATCGAGCTACATTGGCTCTAGGGTTGTGGTATGGGGTAGGCTGGTGGTGACGGGGTTTAGTGATTGCGGTAGTGGCGATGGAGGGTTCTTAGTGATGAATGTGAATGATAGTGTTGGATTTGGCCACTGAGCAGGTGAAGGGAGGGGCCGATGCAAGGGGTTGTGGGTTCAGGGGTTTATTCTGTGAGACCCTGGTTCTAGGCCTCTCCACCAATGGTTTGGTACCAAACAAAACACCCAGAATCTGGTTAACATCTGCACCAGATAACACTGCATTGGATGGAAGTTGATGGATGGTCAGTCTTTTCTTCCACTCCAACTACTGCATCTCCTCTTCCTCCTCAAAATCTGATTGTGCTAGAGCATCTAGCTTCTGCGGCTCTAGACCTAAGCTTGGTCTGGCCTTTGCATCTTTGTCTTTCTTCTTCAACAGCTCCACAGGTAGGATATAATGCATTCTCGACTTGCGCAGGTTATGTTTGAATCCTGGCCATGACATGACTTCCCTGTCAAAGGCCTCGTCATCCAGATAGAACGACAACATCCTTGTGTGGAAATCTTCCCCGCTCACATGTCTCGCAAGACAAATGTATGGTGTCGGTTCATGCTAAAAGCAATAGTTCTCGTATTGCAGTTGAGAATATCTTGTGGGATATGCAACCTCTATGTTTCTTTGATCAACCCATTGTACCACTTAAAAAATATTGCGGCGTTGAAGGATGTATTCTCTGAATCTGGCCTTGACTTCCATGGCTCAAACATCTTCGCCATGCGCCCTTTGTCTGGTATCGTTGGTTGTCTTCCCACATGTGGCTTCCATTTAAACACAGTGAATGCCATGAGTAGATATCCGTAAGTGAAGGTTCCTCCCTTATTCTATGCTTCCTCACATGCTACTAGGATTTCCTCTAGCAGGTAACTGCACCAATTGAATATAGCTGCATTGGTGCAAAATTCAGCTACTGATAATGTCTCTAGAGTGCATTCGCCTTTTTAATACAATCTCATAACCTTGTTGGCTATGATGTAACAACCATTATGGACTATCTCTGGTAGGATGGGTTCAATTACCACTGTACTTCACCCCCTCTTTGTGTTGAATTTATCATACAGGCTGAGCTCGCCTTTCTTTTTCCCGTGCTTACTAGGACCTTGGAATCCTTTCGACACATCCTCTCCTTGGGAGGATAATCCAGTAAGTTGTTGGATGTCTTCATCATGGATTGGATACCTCTTATCCAACCATAGGCTTATGTCATGAACCCTTATTATTATAAATTTCATGCACCGCACAACCTCAACAGTGGTACCGAAGACTGGTAGGTCTCTCAGGTGCATGATGGTCGAATTGAAAAAATTGATGAACTCTAATTTTGGCACAAATTGCATACCTTCGATTCCATCTGGAGCCATCTCCCAAAAAAAATCTATGTGCATATGAGGAAACAAGGTTGAATCTGTGAGGTCAAGATTGAGGAGCTTAACATGCTCCACCTTCCCTTTGAGATCGCCTACGATCTCGACTCATGGGTCGTAGGGATCATATGGAACCGCTTCTTTAGACATAGCACTTCAACTTGTTGTCACTCTCGACATTCACACTTCTTTGGCAGCTAAAGACTAGGGTTACGACTACAGATTTCATAATGGTACAGACTGGTTCACTCTGTTGAATTTGGAAATGGCTATGTTCTTTTGGAACGATACATTCTCAGGCGAGTTCTCAGGGCCTTATACTTAGATTAACGAGAAAGTTTAGTAATAATTGTTGGTGATCATGACCATATGGATGCAACTGGATTTGAGTTTTCCGACGGGATGGTTTAATAGGGTAAATCTCATTGGGTGATTTTGGCATTAACTTGTTTGCATGAGTGGAATAGGGACGTGGCTGATTTCAGAAATTTATATTTGACAGCTGGGTATCCCAGTGCGAACTTCGAGGGAATCTTTGCATAACGTGGATTTATGGCTTAACTGACCTTAGACGGGGTACCTAAATGTCAATAAAGGTTGTGACTAGACTGGGTTCGTGTAGCACATGGATTCATATCGTACTCGGATTCATCCTCCCTCTACCACAAAGGTTGTCCCCATCATATTGATGACTGTCATTAATGGATTCTCTTATACTTCAGATCCTACATTGTTGAGTCTTTAGTTTTGTATCAAAGAACCGTTAAACAAAAAATGAACTATGTGTCATGGCGCAACACTATGCACATGGAATTTATTAACTAAATTTACAAAAAAATTAGAAAACTCAAATCTACTAATGTACAAGCTCCTTCGGACTAGAGCGATAGTCCCTCTTTCTCAGTTTTGAGATAGGTAGGGCTTCAAGTGAGCGTCATTCACCCAGCTTGGCCACAACACACCATCTAGTTATGTGATTCTCACTGCTCCTGAGGGTCAGATTTCCGCAATTACGAACAGTCCCAACCAGTGCATACGCAACTTTCAAAGATGATTTTGGTATCAAGTATCGTAGAGTAGTACCTTTTCTCCTTGTGTGAATACCTTGGTCTTAATGTGCCTGTTATGCCAAGGTTTTTGTCTTTCATTTTCAACCGATTGATGGAAGTCTGCTAGAAATCTGGTTTCCTCGAGTTCTTGTAATTCCTTAAGACTCTGCACCACTAATTCCTCCTTTTTCATATGTGTGTCTTGTGCAATATATAAACTTGGGGTGATAAATTCTGAAGCCACCACTGCTCCTCTCCCGTAAACTAACTAGAACGCTGTGTACCTATGGAGTTTTTTTTTTGTTGTATTGTATGCCCATAGTATAGCTGGAACTCTATTGTCTCAGTCCTCACGGTTTGTGCAACAGACTTTTGTTAACTCTGTTGGAAGATTGGTTGTTTTCATTGATGTCAACCCTAGTCATGGATTTTGGACTGCAAGATTGATAAAGGTATTTCGACATGAAGGACAATGCACATGCATATACAACACCCATGAATGGATAGTATACATCATGTTATTTCCGGTGGTATGTGGCATGTTGCTTGGATCCTCATGGTTGAGGAGAAATGAATTTTTGAAGATGACAAAGTGAATTGAAGAAGAAAGTACATGTAGGCCCTGAAGATAATTAAAGAAAATAATTACAAAATAAGAACGTGTCAGGTCGGACCTAATGTTAAAAGTAAGTGACATAAATGGTATAAATAAATATCATTATACATTCATTTGATACAAGTTGAATTTCATAGGCAATAGGAAGAAAAGAAGGTTGGATTTCAAGGGAGGATGAAGTCTTTTGGTGATGTGTTCTAAGGTATGTTATTTTCAGGTCATCTTACCATTTTTGTTATAAGTTTTTTTCTAGAACTATTCAGATGGTGAAATCACTATGGTATTGAGAAGACATATCAAGGTACCTCTGGTAAAAGTTTCATCTCTTGATTCGCTAAAATTATGGAGATACACTTTGTGGAAGATAGGGTTGGTGACCAGTCCTGAAGCTAGTCAATAAACAGGTGTTCTGGGTAAAACAATCATAACTTCTTCATCGAGAATCCAAATGAAGTGGGACAAATTTCATTGGAAAGAGTACAGAATTTGGTTTCTTGTGTACTAGTTTCAAAATAGGATGTTAATTATTGAGTGCAGGGAATTCTTTGCAAGATCACTCTCCTGAACAGACCAAAATTGAATAAAGTCTACCATTCTTTCTATAACCTCTTTTTGGGGAGGATTCAAGGAGTGAAAATTGGAGGAGTTTCAGAGAATACATTGAGTAATATTATCTATAGGATCAGAGTACTCCAAGAATTGAAGAATTGTAGAAATTGAAGAAGTCTCAGGAAACATTATTAGGTTCTATGCGATGATTGGTTGAAGGTGATGATTTAATGTAAAGTTTTATTATCTCTCATATATTCATAGGTGGAAGGAAGGGTGTTAAGGTCCTAACCCGCACATAGGTAGATCAATGTATTCAGATGTAATAAAGGTCAATATTAATAAGGCCTTTCAATAAAATAGAATAAAGCGGATGTAAGAAGACCTAATAGAAGCTGCCACTTCTAGAAGGATCTTCCTCTAGATGCTTCTCTTAATAGACATATTTAGTATAAATAAGGGTCAAGGGTATGAAAACCCTAGCTTGGAGATTATTGTAACAGAGCACTGCTCGACTTGAGGTTACCCCCTCGAAGAGGCCTGTGAACATTGCTTTCTGAATCAAAGTGCTATTTCAGTTGTTGTTCTCATATTATTTCTATATTATTGTGGAGATTATGCTGGTTATATTACTGTTATTCTGCCATTTCTAGCATTTTATTTCTGTTCTACGTATTTATTATATCTGGTATCTTGGAAGTGGTATCAGAGCACTTTCCTTGGCAGAAATTGTTGGTATTTTGTTTTCAGGGTAGAGACGTATTCCAGCGTCTTTAAGCCATAGAGATCTATCGTTATGCGCATAAACCCATGATTGAGGGATTCATACACGCAGGAAATACAAGTGGTTCTTAAGCGCACATCTGTTGGCTACCCTTGTAACCCCTGTTGGTACCCCTTCGAGTAGTAGCGCATCAGACAACACCTATGTATGGATTGGCCTAGATTTCCTGAAGCCCTCATTAGATAAACCTATCGTCCGCCGGACTGCTATAGTGTCACCGAGAATAGTACTCGGGAAGATACTCTCTAGTACCTGGGTAGTCGGGTAGTACGGCTAAGGGTATGGTCTATCCTCCTTAGTTAGTGCACTGAGATATTGGGCCGAGTACTACTGTTGGACCCCGCACATATATCAGAGAGCTATAACATAGGGCAAACCCTTGTCTGTAGAACCCTTGAATACCTAACCCTTGGGGAACATAAACATAAACAAATTAAACCGGCCAGATCTATTGTTGTGCAACTGTGTTCGGGTTGCCAAGTAAATACACATTTCTTTCTGGTTAAGAATTTGGGGAATTCAACACTGCAACATTCTTCAGACCAAAGTATTACCCCGCAACTGTATAAAATAAAAATAAAAAGTCTAGAATTTTTTTCACCATTATTTGAGACCTATTCCATTAGATTCATCTCTTCTCCATTATCACATTCATCCATATCATTTTTCTGCAAAAAATTGTTACCCCGCCCGCTCCCTTTTTAGTTCACCCATCCTCATGGCCCATACCCGTAGCCAAGAACTGGATTCTCGCTTCAACACCTTGCAATATAGTTTCCTTGAGACCCAAAAAGAAGTGCAACAACTCAGTGCTACTATTGCCTCCCGTGATACATCCATCAATACCACCATAAATGCATCTGTGCAGTCCGCAATGGCGGAAGTCAAACAAGAACTGACCACCCAGCTTGAATCTATCTTTGTATCACTCTACACCAAACTCAAGATCCCTACCGATGACCCTTTTCCTGATGCACATACAAATACTGAAGGTGAAACTTCTTCCCATTCCCATACCTTTCAGCCCCATCACTTTCAACAGGACACATGCCTTCCACTGGTGGATGTAACCAAATTTGATGGCTCAGACCCCACTGGTTGGGTCATCGAAATGGAACATTATTCCTCTCTCTACAACATTACAGATGACTTGGCCAAACTCCGGTATGGTGTTCTCCATCTAGATCAAGAACGCTGGCAATGGTGGCAATGGAGAAAAACTTCCGGTCAAGGGCATATTGCTTGGACCCGATTTGTGACTGAGCTTTATGAATGCTTTGACACTAACACCAACCATTTGGGCCGTTTAACAAAATTGAAACAATCAGGAACAATAGAAGACTTCATAGCTGCATTTGAGCACTTGGATTTTCGAACAGAGGGCATGATTGATGCTTTCTTTTGAGAGTGTTTTATCAGTGGCCTCAAATAGGAGATTCGGGCCCATGTCCTCATGGCTCGACCTGTGAGTTGGGTGGAGGGTACTAAAAAAGATAAAGAAGCACAAAAAATTGTTTCCTCTCAAAACCGTAAGCCTTCCTTTATCCCTCGCCCTAAATCAGTAAACCCCACTACTCCCTCTGCCCCATTAAAGATCCAAAAATTGACCAGGGCTGAAATGGATGAATGCCAACTCAAAGGCCTCTATTATAATTGTGATGACAAATATTTACCAGGCCACAAATGTAAGGAACAAAATCTTTTTATGGCCATCTCTGAGGATATTCCAAAAGAGGATGTTGTAACTCCCCTTGTGCCCGAGTCACCAGAAATCAATGACATAAACCCTCCCTCCGACCCTCTCGAGGTGGAACCGATCATTTCCCTCAATTCTCTCACCGACTTCTTTTCCCCCCAAACCCTCATGTTAATCGGTTACATTAAGCACCGAAAGGTCATCATTCTGGTTGATAGTGGCAGCAACCACAATTTTATTCATCGCCGCATTGCCCAAGAAACCCATTGCTACATCCATGCTGTCAACAATTTCCAAATCATGATTGCCAATGGTGGTTCTATGAAATGTGGCGGGCACTGTGAAAATGTGTGTCTCCAAATAGGTGACTACCACCTAAAATCCCATATGTTTGCTATTGGCATGGGCGGTTGCGACATTGTGTTGGGTGCAGACTGGCTAAAGACTTTGGGTCCCATTCTCATGGATTTTTAGAACTGAACCATGCAATTCAACCAAGAAGGCCACCAATATAAATTCCAAGGCATCACTGCTGGTTCACCTGAGGTCATTAGTTCCCATCGCATGGAAAAGCTGCTAAAAAAAGGTCAATCTGGTGTCATTGCCCAACTCCATGCCATACAAGCCACAAAGACACCCCCAGTGCCCCAAGACCTCCAAGCCCTCCTTTATAAACATCAAATGGTAATTTACACTCCCCAAGGACTCCCTCCTTCCCGCAGTATTCATGATCATTCCATTCCCCTTGTCCCAGGAAGCCTTCCCCCCAATATTCGTTCATATTGCCACCCCTTTGCACAAAAAAATGAAATTGAGAAAATGGTCCAGAAACTCCTTACTGCCGGCGTCATCCGTCCTAGTACGAGCCCTTACTCGTCTCCAGTCATCATGGTACTAAAGAAAGAAGGCTCTTGGAGAATGTGTCCTGACTTCCATTCTCTCAAAAAACTTACCATCAAAGAAAAATTTCCCATTCCTGTCATTGATGACCTCCTGGATGAATTGAGTGGCGCCCAATTCTTTACTAAACTTGATCTTCGCTCGGGCTATCACTAGATACGTATGAAAGAGGCCGACATTCCCAAGATCGACTTTTGCACTCATGAGGGCCACTATGAGTTTTTGGTCATGCCCTTTGGCTTGTGTAACGCCCCCTCCACCTTCCAGAGCCTCATGAACCATGTCTTCTGCCCTTTTCTCCGTCATTTTGTCTTAGTTTTCTTTGATGATATCCTCATCTATAGAAAAACCTGGACAAACCATCTTACTCATGTGGATCAAGTTCTCTACCTACTCTCTCAACACCAACTTTTCCTAAAACAGTCTAAATGTGCTTTTGGTGCCTCATAAGTAGAATACTTGGGTCATCTAGTGGGAAAGGATGGCATGAGGGTGAACCCGAAAAATATTGAAGCTATGCAAGACTGGCCGCACCCAAAGACTCTCAAAATCTTGTGTGGATTTTTGGGCCTAACAGGGTATTATTGCAAGTTTGTTAAGAACTACGGAAAGATTGCAGCACCTCTCATGGCTCTCCTCAAAAAGAACTCTTTCACTTGGACTCCAGTAGCTGCTCAAGCTTTTCAAACCTTGAAGATGGCCATGTGCACCACTCTGGTTCTGGCCCTTCCCGATTTCACAAACACCTTTGTGTTGGAATGTGATGCCTCAGGGAAAGGAATCAACGTTGTCCTTATGTAAGAGGGTTGACCTTTGGCCTTCACCAGCAAAAAACTGTTTGAAAGGAATCTGGGCAAACCCATTTATGAAAAGGAAATGTTGGCAATTCTGCATGTCGTTGAGCTATGGTGTCCTTATCTCTTGGGGCAATGCTTCCAAATTAAGACCAACCATCAAATCCTCAAGTACTTTCTAGAACAACGCATTTCCTCCTAGGAGCAACAAAAATGGGTAACTAAGCTCTTTGGATATGATTATGAGATCATTTACAAGAAGGGTAAAGACAATGTCATGGCGGATTCACTGTCACGAAAATATGAAGACGAAGGATCCCTTTTTTCTCTTTCCTTCATTGTACCTGATTGGCTCCAAGCTGTGCGCCAGGAATGACTTCAAGATCCCAAAAGTTCTCATCTAATCCAACAATTGCAAAACAAGGCTCCGGCTCCCCCAGGGTACTCCTGGCTCCAGGATGAGCTTCAATACAAAGGCCGCTTGTATTTAAGTAAACAATCCAAGCTCAAATCCACGATACTTTTTGAGCTTCATGCTACACTCACAGCGGGGCACTCAGGGTTCACCAAAACATATGACAGGGTCAAACATTCTTTTTTCTGGGATGGTATGAAACAGGACATCCGTAAGTTTGTCGTTGAATGTGAGGTGTGTCAACGCAACAAGGGAGAAACAGTCAAATCTCCGGGCACCCTCCAACCACTTCTGATTCCACCTTCTATTTGGAAGGATATCTCTATGGACTTTATTACAGACTTACCCAAATCAAGGAATAAATCAGTCATAATGGTGGTGGTGGATCACCTTTCCAAGTATGCTCATTTTTGCACTCTTCACCACCCATTTACTACATCCACGGTGACTCAAATTTTCATGGACCAGGTCTTCAAGCTTCATGGCATGCCACACTCTATTGTTTCTGATCATGACCCAATTTTCACAAGAAATTTTTGGCAAGAACTGTTTAAGCTACAAGGCACACAATTTCATCTCAGCTCAGCTATCATCCCCAGACGGATGGTCAAACAGAAGTTGTCAACAAGTGTTTGGAAACATATCTGAGGTGCTTTGCCTTTGAAAAACAACACCAGTGGAGTCAATGGTTACCCCTAGCCGAATGGTGGTACAACACTACATACCATATAGCCACTCGCATGACTCCTTTTGAAGTGATATATGGACAGAAGCCACCTTCAGTTCTCTCATACTTACTAGGTACCTCGAAGGTTCAGGCAGTTGACCAAACACTTACAGTCTGAGAGGATATTCTTCATACCCTTAAAGAGAACTTGGTCATGGCATAGAATCGCATGAAGCAAAAAGCAGATCAAGGTCTCTCTGAACGTCAATTTGCAAAAGGGGATTAGGTGTTTCTACGACTGCAACCATATAAGCAAACTTCCCTCAAGGCCGAGCAGTGTCAGAGGCTAGCGCCCAAAGTTTATGGTCCTTACACAGTTCTCAAGCGTGTGGGACAAGTCGCATATCAGTTAGCTCTGCCCAGTTAGTCGAAGCTACATCCTATTTTTCATGTTTCATGCTTGAAGAAGGTGATTGGAACCATGTGCCAAATTCAAACCAACCTTCCAGAGTTAGTTGAAGAAGGATCCATTTGGCTACAGCTAGAAGCAATTTTGGACCAACGTGAGCATCTCCTGCATCAAAGAACCACCAAGGAAGTGGTAATACAGTGGAAAGATATGACTCCAGCATATGCCACTTGGGAACTAGCTACCATTCTGCAACAGTTTCCACATCTCAAGCCTTGAGGACAAGGTTGTTTTTAAGGGGGCAGACATGTTAAGGTCCTAACCCGCACATAGGTAGATCAATGTATTCGGATGTAATAAAGGTCAATATTAATAAGGCCTT
>ML791093.1:512103-533769 GCA_009831015.1 Picea engelmannii | reverse complement strand
GAAGTGACATAAATGGTATAAATAAACATCATTATACATTCATTTGATACAAGTCTAATTTCATAGGAAATAAGAAGAAAAGAAGGTCGGATTTCAAGGGAGGATGAAGTCTTTTGGTGATGTGTTCTAAGGTATGTTATTTTTCAGGTCATCTTACCATTTTTGCTATAACTTTTTTTCTAGAACGATTCAGATGGTGAAATCGCTATGGTATTGAAAAGACATATCAAGGTAACTTTGGTAAAAAGTGAAGCTCTTGATTCTCTATAATTATGGAGATACACTCTGTGGAAGATAGGTTTTGTGACCAGTCCTGAAGCTAGTCAATAAATAGGTGTTCCAGGTAAAACCATCATAACTTCTTCATAGAGAATCCAAATGAAGTGGGACAAATTTCATTAGAAATAGTACAGACTTTAGTTTGTTTTTTGTGAGTTTTAGAATCGGATTTTAATTATTGAGTGCGGGGCATTCTGTGCAAGTTCACTCTCCTGAACAAACCAGAATTGAATAAAGTCTACCATTCTTTCTATAACCTCTTTTTGGGGAGGATTCAAGGAATGAAAATTGGAGGAGTTTTAGAGAATACATTGAGTAATATTATCTATAGGATCAGAGTACTCCAATAATTGAAGAATTGCAGAAATTGAAGAAGTCTCCGGAAGCATTATCAGGTTCTATGTGATGATTGGTTGAAGGTGATGATTTAATGTAAAGTTTTATTATCTCTCATATATTATTGTGTGGAAGGAAGGGGCAGGGATGGAGAGTTCAAATATATATTGATATTGGAGGATTGTATAATCCTCTTGGAGGTTTATCCCTCTCTTTACATTTGGAAGCTGTAGCTACCTTTGGAATTCATTACTTCCCTTGAACAATAACTATTGATTATTTTTCATATATTGTGCATGGTGTATTGTGGTGTATTGGTGTAACTCTTATACTATTGTTCATTTCTCATTGGATATAGTTGAATGGTTTAAGTATAAGTTGAAAAAGGTTTTAAATTGTACTTGATACTGATTCACCCCCCTCTCAGTATCAACAAACTCCCTTTCCATAATTTTGTTGAAGGCTTCAACTGTTCCATTGGCCTGTGGGTGGTATTGACTTATCTTGTGGTGTTGAATCATAAATTTTGTTGTAAGTGTTGCTATAGTGCTGCTAATGAAATGAGCTCCCTGATCATTGGTTAAGATCTCGGGACATCCAAACCTCGTAATGATATTCTAGAAAATGAATCTGGCAGTAGTATTTATCAAACAGTCCTGTACAACTATTGCTTTTGCCCAACGGGTAAGGTATTCGGTTGCGGTAATGATGTACCTCACCTTTGAATGCTTGGCGATAGGGTTGATTGGTCCAATGAAGTCAACTTCTCATTTATCAAATTCTTATAGAGCTCTAACTGGTTGTAGTGGTAGCTCATCTCAGCATGGTGACTTTCCCACCCATTAACAAACATCATATGATCTAGCATATACCTTTGCATCCTTGAAGAGTGTTTCCCACCAAAGTCCTGGTTGGAGAACTTTCTGTGTTGTGGCCTTTCCTCCTATGTGGCCTCCTCTAACTCCACTATGGCATTCCTAGAGTGTGGCTTGTATTTCATGATCCATGACACATCATCTGAGGATGTTATCTAGTCCAAGTTTATACAAATGTTCGGCGATCAACTGGTAATCTGTTGCTCTAACAACCATGTGGCATTTCTGGGTTGTAGAATATGTCTCTGGACAAGCCCCTGTACTTAGGAAGATTGTTGTTTCCTTCAAGTACTCTGGTATGGCCTCAATTCTAAACAAGTATGCATATGGGAGATGATCATCTACTACTCCGCCACTTTCCCCTCACTCTAACCTGGACAGGTGATCAGGTCCTACGTTGCATCTTCTCATCTTGATGATCGCTTCAAATGAAAATTCTTGAAATAATAGCAACCATCTACAAATTCTTCCTTCTAATGCTGGTTTTTTAACTAGATATTTCAATGCAGAATGGTCAGTAAAGAATTTTAAATGAGATCCTTACAAATAATGTCTAAATTTCTGCAAAGCATAAATCATGGCTATACCCTCCCTCTCTGTCGTTGTGTAGTTTTGCTCTGATTGTGAAAAATTCTGACTCACAAAATAGATAGGGTGATCCATAGCGCCATCACAAGGCTGCATTAAGATAGCTCCCAAAGCAATTCCTGAAGCATCTACATGGACATGAAATTCATTCTCCCAATTTGGGAATATCAGAATCGATGTTGTGATGAGTTTCAACTTGAGTGTCTCGAATGATTTATCACATTATGGAGTCCATTGGAACATTTTATCCTTTTTCAGTAAGTTTTCTAGAGGTGTCGTAATGTTGGCATATCTTTGGATGAACCTGCGATATTAACCTGTGTGTCCCAGTGTGGAGCGCAATTGTTCAGCGCTTGTACGTGGAGGCATATTCACAATGAACGCAACTTTGGTTGGGTCTACCAATACTCCTTCTCGATAGACTATATGGCCCAACAAATTCCCATGTGGTACATAAAAGATACATTTTCTAAGATTCAATGAGATAAAAAACTCTTTGCATCTGTCAAACATTAGATGCAACAACGCTACATGTTCCTTGAGCAGGCTATATATTGTTCAATGATCCATATAGACTTCTATAAATTTGTGGATGAACTCTCTAAAAGCTACTATCACAATCCTTGAGAAAACTATAGGGGTGTTCTTCAAGCCAAATGGCATCACATTGTATGCGAAGGAACCCCATTCTGTTATGAAAGTGGTCTTCCTTTTGTCTTCTTCAACGATCCCGACTTGATGGTATCCTAAAAATCCATCTATGAATGAGTATGCTTCGTTTCCCACAACCTGTTCTAGCACTTCGTCTGTAAAGGGTGTTGGGAATGGGTCATGTACATAGGCAGAGTTGAGGCTTTTGTAGTCTACACAGACTCTAATATCCTTTGTGTCTTTCTTGCTTTGAATAACTATCGGGCTAACCCACTCTGCTTCTTCTACTACAAAAATGAGACCTCCTTCCAACATCTTGTCTATCTCCTTCTTAACCTTCTCTTTTACTCTAGGGTTAAGATGGTATGGCCTATGTCTGACAGGCTTGGATCCTAGTTTCAGTTCAATCTTCATTTCTCCCATGACTCCTTTGATTCTCTTTAACTCTGAAAAGGTCTTTGGGAACAAATCCACATATTCCTGCAGTAAACTCTATATTTCCTGACTGGTTTGCCCATCCCAGTAGTCTCCCACCATAGCTATTTTGGGTTGCTATGTAGTCCCTATATTGATTTTGTGCAATTTTAATGGGTGATTTTAGGAACTATTGGTCTAGATGGGTATGGTGTTTTGAATTTCTTTGCTCCCCTCTATCTCTTTGATGGCTAGGTTTCTCAATTCTTATAGGTCATCCAGGATTTCTGAATCTTTGCTAATCTGATAGCATTCTATAGGTTTCTCAATTGAAGGAAATTGGAGATTAGTCTGGGGTTCTTGGTTATGTTTTGCGCATACCACTAAGTTTGATTTTTGATTACCACTATCTGTAAAACTAAATTCTTTAATCTTTTGTAGGACTACTTCAAGCTCAGGGTACTTACTTGTAAATGAGAAGTCCTTGCAAAATTGAGCTGCCAGTGTTTTTCAATTGCTGGTCTGTCTTCTGGTTTCCTCATGTATGACCCAAGATTTCAGGATTGGACCTAGAGAGTGGGGGAATACCTAGACCCAGAAGAGAGAGGGTATCCTCGCAACTTTCCACTATGTCACACACTGTTCAATATGTATCCTAGGATCCGATTCTCTGTTGAACAGTTGCGCAACTTGAAGATCCGTTTGCATCTCTGATTCCAAATTTTCCTTATTCTAGAACCTGTACTTGATATCTTGCTTCACCTCATCCCAAGTTCCAAATATGACTTTATGATTATCCCACCATCTGGAAGGGGTGTTCTTAAAATCCACATGTAGTACCAAGATTCTTTGGTCTTATCTTATATTTTCTTTTATGTTGTGCAAAACAATGTCTAGATCTGAGGTGCCATCGTATACTGGGTGTTCTCTGACTTCGGTCCCAACCCATTTGGTCACTCTGACAATTGCGCATCTTATTGATAATATTTCATGTGAACCTTGTTTCCAACCGTCGAAACCCATTTATGAATATTCATCTGCTGACTGTATGCTTCTCCAACTTACTTATCCATCAGCAGTAGGATTTATATAATCATTTCTTGTCCCAGTTGTTACAATGTACAACTGGTCCAAGTCTTCTCCCTCCATATTATTTTCTATGTCCTACATATGGATCCAAAGTTTGAACTACCTTGATTCCCTCAGCCTCAAAGGTCATGGTGTTATTCTTCAAGTCGATTACTGCATAATTGTTATAGGCCCAATCGATGACAAGTAGTGCAGGGTAGGGGTCCTTATCTCCCATGATCTCAATGAATTCAAAGTTAGCCACTATATTTACTCCCGCAACATCTATTTCCACATTCTCCAGTCTTCCTATTGGTTTTCCATTTTTAACTGAATTGGGTTATATGTCAACCTAGGTTTTCCTAAGGCTTCCCAGGTCTTCTTAGGTAGAATGTTCACATCGGATCCTAGATCCAACATGACATCCTTGATTTCAAATTCATCTAACTGGGCTACTATTATAAATTATTTTTTGGTTCTTACTTTTCTTCACTGCATTCTCTGGGTAGTCTTCTCAAGAAGATTATCCCTTATTATTTCCTCTAGGGGTTCTTCATTCCCTAAAACTAGGTATAGTGCATTGCACAATTTTTTTGTTAGTTTATCATTCCCTAGAATGTCATAGAATAATTGAAACCAAAGGTCAACTACATTTTGAGGTTGCTCAGGTTGTCTTGGCATGACTACAAGGTTTCTGGGTGTAGGGGGTGAAGCAGGGACTTGCGCCATCTTGGGAAAAACAATAGGCTGTGAGGGTTTCTCTTGTATCTCAGGGCTAGGAACATTATGAAATACTTTTATGTCATCTTTAAAGAATAGATTTTGTTTCAGAGGGTCATACCTGTCTTCTTTAGGTGATGCTTTCTGGATTTGAGGTAGAGTATCAACACTAGCTCCTGTCTTTGCTCCTCCTCGAGTAATGATATTAAGGTTGGTAAATTGTCCTTTAGAAACCCTCTTGATTTCTTAACTAATAACGTTAGTTCCTCTTTTTCGTACTCTATCCTCCCATTTTGAAATTAAATCTGGGCAATCTTCAGTTGCGTTCCCATTAATTCTGTAGTGAGAGAACCATGGTTTCCTTGGATGAGGACAGTCTCTAGCCATGTGACCTTTCTCATCACAGTTATAGCATCTACTTGTCCCTCTTCCCCCAGTTCTTCCTCCTATGAAGTCTCCTCTGACTCCACCTCCTCGACCTCTTCTTGGTCCTTGAGGGTTTTCATTCACCCTGAATGTTGTTCGGTCTAATCTGTCTACTAGTGCATCCAACGCTCTACATTGATTGGTAGTATGCATGGTAGATGTGCATAACTCACAATGTATTGTGCTTGGTATTGTCGAATATTTCTGCATGATGGGCTACTATCTTGGCCCATGCCCATGGATTTGATAGATTTCACAATACTCAACTATTGGTGCTGCTTGGCCTCCTAAGAAAGCATAATACGGGGCAGGGTTATGAAAAGGTAAGTTTGTCGATACTTGTGCAAATCCTCCCATGGGTCCTAGTGGGGTTATCATCATATTTTGAGGGGGTCCCATTCCCCTTTATCCCAGACATTCATTCACTAGATGTCCTTCCATATAACATCCAGTGCACCAAACCTGTGGTCATCCTGATTTGGGTATCGTCAACTCTTGAATCTTTTCTGTAAGTGTCGATATCTTCCCTTGTAGTTGTGCTAGATTTGCATCTACTCAGGGTATGGTCATTCCTAGGATCCCATGGTATCCTTCCATGGATTCAATCTTCATCGATTGTTCCAAGGCATCTGTTAATGTGGTTATCTGTTGCTGCATTAGAAGAATCTGAGTCAGAGGCAACAAGCCATGAATGTACCACTCCCTTTGATTTTCTTCATGGATTGGATATGCCAACCTCCCTATGGCATATTCAAACTTATGGTTGTATTCCCAGGCCGATTCACCTTCCTGTTGCTGGATCTCGCATAACTCGGGCAGAGCCTGTTGTTCTGACTGAGGTAACTTGAACTTTGGTATGAACCTTGTTCATACCTGGCCAAGTGAGAATGCTTGACCTTGCGTTCTTGACACTCCTGGCTTGATACTCTTCATCTACCACTTGATATCATACCCTCTCAAGGTAGTCTGGAACTCAACCAACTTATTCGCATACAGAGTCCCTCTGGATCTCCAGATTGCTTCACACAAGAACTAGTGCTGCTCAACGTCTTCATCTCCCTTACCCAAAAATTTTGGGTATTGGGAAATACAACGTCCCACATGGCCAACCATTTCTGATCTTGTTGTTCCTATCAATATGAATCCTAACAGTCCTTCTTGCGATCTACCAGGGGATCCCACTATCCTCCCTGTACTCGCCCTTCTTGGCTATGACTGAATAATTAATTTTACTAGAACAAAACTAGCATGAGAAGGTAGTATCAAACTTACTTCTTTTATAGAAGAAACTTGGGGTATGGGTGATTCGGCGCTCACACCACTGGCTTCGGGGCAATTTTCTTTGATCTGGGGGGTCTCATTTTCTTCCACTAGGATGATCTCTTCAACTGGATTCACGATCTCTCCTGTTATTGGGGCTGAATCTTCTCTTTTTTCTCCAATATTCATGTCATCTTCTTGCTCTCTCACGCATGCACCTTCTCCTTCTTGTCCCACCTCCTAGGGACTTCTTTCTCTCTGTTCTTCTTTTTCATTTAATCTTTGACTGGACATTCGTTCCTGTCTTCTCATCTTCTGCAATTCTTCCCTCTATCTTTCCTCTACTTCTCCTGATCCACCTTCTTTCCTCAACTTCTCAGACTATCTTGTTGCTTTCTTGATATTTCCATGCCACCAATTCTCAACTATGCTGGCTCTCTTCAAGGATCGCTTGTCTCTTGAGTCCATTTGTTGTTGTTTCCCCCCCCCCATTTTTCAAAGAAACCTTCCCCTCTCTCATGCCATGACTCTCACCCCACCTCACTCTACCCCAAGCGAGGGTGTTTATGCTTCCATCTCAGTCTGGGACATATTCAACATCCCCTCCTCCATCAATAAAACCTTAATCCACAGGGGTATTTTTTTTAACAGTCTTCCCTTGCGTCTTTCTTGAAAATTTCCTCTGCTTGTGAGAAATATTGGTGATTCTCAGCTGCAAATTCGATGATATATCCCTCTAATGTGGTGTTGACCCAGAAATCAACTACTCGTGTGACTGGACAATCCAACCCTTGAAGTGCTACTAGCTTCTCTATATCCCACGTGCATATCCTCTTGACTTGTCCTTGGAACTATAGATATTCTTGGAGCCTCCTTATCTAGTGGAAAAATTCTTCTAGGAATTTAACCCAAAAAATCTCGTACTGGTCACTCGATATTTCTGAGTAAAAGATTGATTCACGAGTGTTTTCCACCTATTTTCCCTTCAATTCCGCTTCTTCCCATATGAAGGCATCACAGTTTTTTTCCCACCATCGATCAATACCAAATCTATGGATCGACAGAAGCATTCTCACTACAGGTTCCCTTTTAACACAGATCCCGACAACATAACCATTTTGTTGGTGCAAGTTTGATTAGACAAAGGTCCTTATCAGGTTACCAACAAAAGGTACCATGTAGTCTAGAGCGCTAGCATTTTCATCTCCTTCGAAGAGAAGAAGTCTCACCCGAAGCACTGCTGAGACAGATAGATAGGGAAGGGTAGGGAATAGACTTAAGAGGATCCATAAGGCCTTCAAGAATCATTCTTGATCTTGTGTAAGAGACATGAACAGATATGAACCATACATGTGCAAGAATCGAACCTACTTACATTGAGCACAAGAATTTAAACATAGAACCATCAGATAGCACTTACATACCATAAGGAAATGTTGTAATGCATAAGAAAACACACAAAGATACATCATATTTGAAACTTTAGGTCCTTCTTCATATTATCTTTGGAATCTTTCTATGATTACAGACTCAGAATTACACCATAGTGCAGTGTACAGACTCTTGACTCTAAACTCATGTTGCAGAGCTCCAACTCTCAAACTGATAGATAAAATTCATTACAGACTCCTGACTTAACTGACCAACAACAATAATGGAAACCGCAACAACTAATCCACCCCTCCCCTTTTACAATTATGTTTGTCACTATCTCTAAGATAGGTTGTGTCTTCCTTGTCGGCTTGCATGCTTTCTTGTTCTGTTGCATCCATTTTTTTCTTAGCTGGCGTTGCACTGACTTTCACAACTTCTTTCTATTACTCTTTCTTGTTCTGATGTCCAACCTCTTTTGAAGCTTGCACAACTTGTGCTCATTCAAAACTTGCACAATTCCTTATCCAAAAAAGAAGGGCCCAACAGGCTGTACGGAGGGTCGTACAAGGGGTTTTTAAGGGTAGGTTCCCATTAGTGCGTGGGAAAAAATGGAATAATTGTGCATGTGTGCATGGGTACTACTCGATTTTCCACACATTATGTGCATAGTTTTCCCAAACAAGCGTGCATGCATGAATGTGCGACTATGTTGAGAAACCTTGCGCATAGTGTACGGTTGTGTAGCTAACAGTCTCACATATGGGTGCGTGGGTAGAGAATACATACATGCATTGAATGCATGCCTATATGAAGGACATTTGTTCACTCATGTGTGGTTGTGGGTGTGACGACTGCACATTAGTGCACAACTATATGAGGAATAGGTAGAGGATCTTTGGGATGTGGAGCAAATTGAGGAAATCATGTGCATGACATATGAAAGGAAGAAAAGAGGTCCAAGGGAAGGAACAAAAGGAAAAAATCCTATCCATTTCAGTTTCAGTGTGGAACCCATAAACCCATGTGCAACCAATACACTAGAAAGAACACCATTGTTTAGACAACCGAATTTCAGTGGAAGAAACACAGCAGGAAGTACATCTACATAGGGAGGAACAAATGGGGGAGCCAGTTTAGGAAGCATTAATCAAGGATATACATCGTGTAGAGGTAGTATCCCAATACACTTTGCAATGGCAGGACATGCTCCCACCATGAGGTTACCATAATTCAAGGGAGAGGCATAGGAGGACCCTGAGAAGCACTTGTTCATCTGTGAAAATATATGGAAAGAAAAGAAAATCATAGATGAGGATACAAAAACTTATGCAATTATCTATCACACTAAGAGAACACGCACTAGATTGGTACATGATCTTAGTTTCAAACAGTCCACTAGGAACAACCAGAACGATTATGGATATGAAAAAGTTGTTGATAAATGAATTCCATAAGCCTATCTCAATAGATTAGTACATGAATGAGATGATAGATATTGGACAGAAACTAGGAGAATCTGTTTGGGAGATTGATCAGAGATTCAAACGATTGAAGGGAAGGCTGAAGTATGTCATGATAGATATGCAACATAGACATCTATTTGTGAATTCCTTGCTACCACACCTGAAATACCCTTTGAGACAATAGAAGTTCCAAACTCAGGCAGAGGCTTTGTACAAAGCCTTACAACTAGAAGAGAACCAATATCAGAAGATAGATCCCACAATAGAGGATCCGAAGGAGGATCTAAAGAATTTAACATTTCAATTGAACCAGAACAAGAGTGAGGAAAAAAGAGAATTTGTTTGGTGTACCACATGTAGGACATAAGGAAATCACAAGAATGAGTGACCAACATTTTCACAATACATGGAAATAGGACTGCCAAACCCTTTTTTCCAAACAAGGACTATGGTGTGAGATTTGTAATACACAAGGACATGATCCATATCATTGTCCAATGATGCAGAAATACCAGACAGTGCCTAATATTTATGTTGGCACAGGGGCAGACCCAGGGTTGAATGCTTCAACAACGCACCAACAAAACCCTAACTATCACCCCTTTTGGCAATGTCTGTGAAGCAGATGAAGTCTCACCCGAGGTAGCAGTAGGGGTGGTTGCAGGACTCCAGTGTATGCAACCTTAGTTGGGACACATATCTGTGATTACAACAACTTAACAGAGCACTTAGTAGTTATAGTTCATCAGTATTTAACATTAGTTCACAACACAGATAAACCCTAATAATAAAGCATCGCAGTTTTTATCCAGATCTAATGTATTTAAGAACTAAGCATATCAACACAGATCATATCTAACATTCATTCAAATTACTAAGAACTGCGCCATCATATCATGTATATCTAAGAATATATTACTACACTAAGCATTAACCATATGAACAATAAAACAATCATAATGCACAAAGAAACCATAACACAGGATATACATGGTTCACCCCCAGCCTGGGGCTACGTCCACCAACTCTTCTTCTCTTTATTGTATTTAGTCAATCGTCTACATGCACAGAGCCACAAGATCCTACTCCACATAGGATAGGAGATCTACACACACCTCGCCAAATCCTCCTTCCTCGAGTTAGGTTATAGCACAAAGCCCTCTTACAATCTACACAAGCGTCTTACATCCACTTGCACTTAGCTCTACAAGTTTGTAACACATATCATGCACAAAGCATTCACAACTATTCTCACTTAGCACATTGGCCTTCACTTGCCTTAGCACCTAGCATCACACCACACACCCCTTACTTACATCTCCTAGCTTTCTATTTATACATTAAAAAGTGGCCTAAACATGGGTAAACCCATGGGCCAACATCCCATACCCATTACATAAGACCAAAACCCATAAATCCCTAAAAACGGGCTGAGATTCTGTGATATCTACTTTGACTTGCACTCCGCCTTCAACAACCTGTCGAAGTTCCAAAATAGGTCAAACCTAACCAAGGATCTCCAAAACTTGGTCAAGGGCCAACAGGCCCCCAACGCTCACCTGTGACTCGTCCTGAGTCACTTTGATCTAGGTAGCTCTGCCTCAAAATCCTTGATCTTGGCTCGAGCTACTTCGACTTGTTGTTGCACTAAGGCATCCTGCTTGGCGAACTCGTGAAGAACTGCCTTGTTCACCGGTCCTTCTAAGCGGTTCTCAATTGTAGTGACTACTTGTTCTAGTTATTCTCCTTGTCCTTCAATATCCTCAAAAAGTTGACAAGATGCATCCTAGACTGGTTGGAGCCTCTAAGTCACTTCCATGAATTTTCTCTGTATGGCGTGGACTTGTTGTTGAGTAGTGCGCTATTCCTGTGATCTTTTCATTCTTTCAACTGCAGACAAGAGCTTCAACTGTTCCTGTACTGTTGTTTCTTAATGCTTTGCCTCCTGGAGTTGGGATTCCAGTGTCTTTAGTTCAAGGTCTTCAGTAAGTCATTCATAAGTATGTGCACTGCGATCAATGAGATGTTTACATTCCATGGTGAAGGTCTTGATTCTCTCAACTACGCTATGAGAAGTTGCTTCTCTTTCATCTTGCACATCCTGTGGAGTGTTTGGCACTGACTATAGCTCTAGATCTGTTATTCTCTATTGAAGTTGTTGAATGGCTTTAGTGAGATTCACTACTTGATGCTCTACTGGGTCTTACTCTTTTTTCTCTAAGCCCATTACAGAGCAGAGTGCTCTGCTGACTGCTTCTTTTACTCCAACCTGCTCGACGAGCAACTATTCCTTCTCTCACTGGATTTGTTCTTTCTCTTCTTCGAATTTTGACTGGAGGGCAGCCTTCTCCTACTACGCAATCCTGTGTTGCTCTATTACTTCCTCTTGTTCTTGCTTCAGGGCCACTTTGGCCTGTTCCTTTTCTACTTGGGTGTGACGAAGGTGAGCTTTGACCACATCGGCTATTCTAGGGAGTTGGGTAGGCTCATCTCCTAACTATGGTTCTTCTGATGATGAGGGCACAGTGGACACTACACAGATAGAGTGAAGGGCTTGCTAAACTCCTATTAGCTCTGTCTCAATTCTTTCATACAAGGCTTCTTGTTTGGCTTCGTTGTTCTACAAAATGTCCTGTGAGGCGTCTCATACAGCTAGAATGATGAAGTTGAAGTCATCGAGCATGAGAATAGTCTACAACTTGGTCTTACTAGCTTTGGATTTCTTCTGCGAGGTAGGTTTTGTGGGCGAAACCTTTCTTTTCTTAGATGGATCAGTCTCATCAACGGGATCCCTAAGTGGTGTTACTTCACCTTGCTTCTGCTGATCTTGTTTTCCATTGGTCTCTTCTTTATATACTTCATCATTACCTCCTCCTCCAGGTGATTCTGAAGTAGTTTCTTCTGATGCACTGCTCAGGTTCTGTACTTATTCTATATTTTTCCTTCTGCTGGTTCCAGGTGTTTCATGTTCTTCGCGAGTGGCCTTAGAGCTTCCGATTAGTTCAAGATCGGACAATTCTGCAGGGTCAGTAGGGATACGGATCTCTTCAGGCTAGTCCTTGGTTATCTCTTCTAGGTCTTCTTCTGTGAGCTTATAGTATGACTAAAGTTCTTCTTTACTCTCATCTGCGTGTGCAGTGATATAAGTAAAATATTGATCTACACAGGAATTCATAAGGGGCCTGAACCAGTGTAGAGTTTTCAACGTCATACAAGGGACAACTTCAATAGACCTCTTTAACTGGAGATAGTAGGTATGGAATACTGTGTTTGACCGCCACTATTTTCCCATATTTCTCGAATACCATAGTATGGTGAACTTCACAATGAGAATCTTGAATGGCTCAATGTTGGAGAAGGTCACACCTTCCAACATCTCCCAAGATGTAAATGCGATGAGGATCAGGATCCAGCTAAAGTGGAACTCATAGCCCTGGTCCCGAGCTTCGTGGAAATCCAGTTCTAACTGGTTGACTAAGTACTTTTCCCAATTCATATGTATTTCTTCTACACATTTTCCAGCGAGGTCAACAATGAACCCTGTGACCTATGTAGGTTTGTTATTTCTCACTAGCTTTTCTGTGATCAATTGGCAGGCCAGGTGCACTATGCCATTCTGGATGGAGGCTACCTTGTAGCCTCGAGTACCCTTTTCTACATCACCATAGGTATCCTTAATCCTCTGTGCTAGGGCGCGATCTGCAACCTTCCCTGGGTAGAACTCTTGTTAGTCTAGTCCCTGCATGCTTAATCCAGTGATCCTATGGATCAATGTTGGGTCAATGGTGATGCGTCTGTCTAGCCACAGATATCCGCCATGGTAGCATGGCAAAAGGATCTTAACACATGCATTAACTTCTTAGTGCCTTCCAAAATGAAATATCTTCATTATGTTCAGGACAATGGACTGCACAAGGTTCATAGTCCATGGTTGGGGGATTATCATCGAGTTATTCCCCTTCATCCTAGTCAGGTACCTATGAGGGGAGACCATGTTGTGGTTCTTGTGATCCCATAGGTTGAAGTCACTAAATTTTAATGTCATGATCTTGTCTAGTTGGGTTCGAATTGCACGTATCCCCTTTGGGAGGTACACAATAACCAGGGTGTAATCGAAGTCCCTTGGAACACTGTCATGACTCACCACGTTGGATGGGGGAGGGATGTAATCAGGCAGGATAGACGAGATAAACTTCACATTCATCAAGTCATATTGATGCTTGGTTATTTTCTCGGTTGCGGCTCGGGATGGTCCATATCTGCAAGCAATCGACGGAGAGGCTTGCACTCCTCTCGTCAGTGAATCTTGAATCCCTATGGACATTACATTTTCGGCCATTAGATCAATTAAGACTTCTTCTACACACTTTTCAGTCGTGATGAGTCCGTCCGACATACACGCTCCATATCGGATACTCAGGTTTATGAATAAACATTCAATAGGTGGTAGAGTCTTAGTAAACACAACACAAAAACAATAAGTTCTCTCATTGGAATGGATGCAATTTGCAAAAGTATTCTTAGTGCAACAGTCGACGAACTAAGTAGAAAATGGTGTAATGGATCTCTCCAATGGGTGAGAAGCCTTTATCAATGCAGTTTTGTTTGTTACGACGTAGTCCCAATGACCCGATGATGAGATTTCTAGCCATAACTATTTTTCTAACCATTCGGGGCATCAGTCTAATGGTTATAATGCTTCCAATGGTCATATCGCTCCACCATGGCGAAGTGCCACATGGTGTTTTTTTGATATCCTAACGAAGTTCTAGTTTTGCAAAACTACCTTCTATGAATTCTACTCTGCAACCTCCTGCAACTTTTCTAGCTTTGCTCTCTTCGTACTGAGATTTATAGCTTTCTTCCCTGTGATCTATGTCTTGGTATTCTTCTTTCCATTCTGATTCTTATCTGTACTCAACATAGTAACTTCACACTGATGAGATTTTGTCATAGGTTTCAAAGGTAATACTTCTTTTCTCTCCGAGGTAGGTTCTCTACTTTCCTGTATGGATAGGTTCTTCAATTCTTCCTATGTTTTTTCATCTTTGACAACCCGGTCTCTGGTCCTAAGTTGCTTTGACCTGTCCTCATGTTCTTCTATCAAGCACACTATTCTCCTAGTCATGAAATCTTTTAATTCTTTCTTTTTCTGTTCTAGGGACTCTTCTTATTTTCTTCGGATCTGATCTCTCTCAATCCAGGGTTTTCCTAATAACATAGCGAATGGGGATTTATTCTCAATGAATTTAACAACCTCAAATTCTTCCTCTTTCAAAGTTCCATGAGCATGCATAGAGGTTTGGGTAAGTCTTCCACATAGGGTATCTGTTTTCCTCTAAAGAATCCTATTCCTCCTAATGAAGGAACCATAGTAGGCCTTCCAAAAATTTCCCAAGTTATTTCTCTCATGACATTGACCTATGTTTCCTCATCTAGAACACAGTCTATGTCGAAGTCTCATATTCTTGCTTCTATAAGTTCTTTTTCTTTGAAGATCTCTGACAAGTTAATATTTATGTGATCATTCAGGGTTTCTTTTATTCATAGTAATACAGTCTCTGATTCTTTCTGGGGTTCTACCATGGTCTTAGTTTATTTTCCTTCCTCAGGGTTTTCTGATCTCATATTCATTCTTTCAAGCTTAGAAATCATTCTAGGGAAATCCAAAACTTCATGGTCCATATCTTTACATCAAAGACAACTAGCTATTCTATTAGGGAAATCCTTAGCAAGATGGCTCAATCTTCTGCAACTGTAACAAAGAGTCAATCCTCGATTTCTCTTAAATGATCCCCAACATTTCTTGTACTACGCACTAGGATCACAATAACTAACCTGCAAAAAATTCTTTCTAAGATCCTGCATCCATTTTTTAGTCCAAACATTCTTTCTATGCATAGGAATAACATATCTTTCATCAAATCTACTCATATCGAACCTTTTGTCTTCTATCCATGCCCTAGTTTTCAAGCTAAGAATTTGTTTATCAAATATACCTAGATCCATACTTTCGAAAAAAATGTTTCCACTTATATTACTTTTCTTAGAGCAGAAAGATTTCAAATATTAAAAAATTACACTATTCTTACCTCTATCAGAGCACAAGACATTCAGATATTACCTCTGTTATTCATATCTGCCTCCTTTCTTATCACATAGCATCATAAATCAAGTAGAACAGTGTGCACTAAAGTAACATATCTACGCACACATCTTTCCTTCTTTTCCTTAGTTCCCAACAATCATAGTTTCAGGTCCTAGCAACGGAACCATTTGTTGGCACAGGGGTAGACCCAGGGTTCAATGCTTCAACAACGCACCAACAAAACCCTAACTATCGGCCCTTTAGGAAACACCTGTGAAGCATATGAAGTCTCACCTGAGGTAGACGTAGGGGTGGTTGCAGGAATCTAGTGTCTGCAACCTTAGCTGGGACACCGATATGTGATTAAAACACCTTAATAGAGAACTTAGCAGTTATAGTTCAACAATATTTAACCTTAGTTCATAGCACAAATAAACCCTAATAATAGAGCATCACATTTTTTATCTAGATCTAGTGTATTCAAGAACTAAGCATATCAACACAGATCATATCTAACATTCATTCACATTACTAAGCATTGAGCCATCATATCATGTCTATATAATCATACATTACTACACTAAGCATTAACCATATGAACAATAAAACAATTACAATGCACAAATAAACCTTAACACGGGATATACATGGTTCACCCCTAGCCTGTGCTACGTCCACCAACTCTTATTATTTTTATTGTCTTTAGTCAATCGTCTACATGCACAGAGCCACAAGATCCTACTCCGCATAGGATAGGAAATCTGCACGCACCTCAACAGATTCTCCTTCCCCGAGTTAGGTTACAACACAAAACCCTCTTACAATCTACGCAAGATTCTTACATCCACTTGCACTTAGCTCTACAAGTTCTTAACACATAGCATGCACAAAGCATTCACAACTATTCACACTTAGCACATTGGCCTTCACTTGCCTTAGCACCTAGCATCACACCACACACCCCTTACTTGCATCGCCTAACTTTCTATTTATACATTAGAAAGGGGCCAAAACATGCGTAAACCCTTGGGTTGACATCCCATACCCGTTACATAAGCCCAAAACCCACAAATCCCTAAAAAGGGGCTGAGATTCCATGATCTCTGCTTCGACTTGCGCTCCACCTTCGACAGCCTGTCGAAGTCCCAAAATAGGTCAAACCTGACCAAGGATCTCCAAAATTTGGTCAAGGGCCAACAAGTTCTTATTGAAACTTTTGAAAGTTAGTGGGACATGATAGAAAATATTGTAGGACAATGGAGTTGATGAGGGAAAGAACATCAGAAACCTATAGGGTGCAGGAAAAAATTATGACAGGGAAAGTTGCACCACAGTTTAACAAAGTTCTAGCCCCATATAACATTGTGCATCCACAATAAAATACCACACAGCCATAGTATAATATTGCATAGTATAATCATGTGCCTCAGTACAACAGTCCACAAGGAGATTGATATAGCAACAGAGGTGGATTACGAGGTAGAGGAGGCTTTGGAAGAGGCATACAATCATTGGTATGCCATAACTATCAACAACCAAGACACTATGCAAGAGAATGTCCACTTCCACCTGTGACATGTATGTATTGTCGCGCATTAGATGATGACACAAAAGACTCTCCGACACTATTGGGGAAGATCCAAGAAAAGAGGAATCAGAACAATCAGAATGTTCAATGGATTTTTGCAGAATAAAGGGATGATGGAAGAAATATCAACATAGTTATGCACGAAGGAGATAAAATAGGAGATGACAAAGTAAGACAAGATCCAACACAACACCAATGGGTGAATAAGAATGTCGAACCACAAAAGAAGTTTTATGTGTAGAACAAAAAGGAGCTATTCAAGCAAGCCAAACAATAATTCTTGAAGCGAGACATTTCATCTACATCAACTATGCAACATAATTAGGATGTACCAACGTACGAGATGCCTTCATCGTTGGATCACACTAATGAAGCATAACCCCTAGGACAAGTAAGTACCATAAAGGATTTTATGCAATCCTGTTTTAAACTACTAAATGATCCATCATCTATTAAAGTATTACAAAATATATTAGAAATATGTAAAAAAAATGTAGAGGGAAAGCTAGAGAAAGCAAAATTTAATCACTTGCATACAAGGAGGAGGAAAAGTAGAGAGTTCAGATTGAATGCCAACATTGGAGATTTCAACATGGGGGATATTATACTAGATTTAGTTTCTGAAGTAAATGTTTTACCCAAGACTACATGACAATGTATGAGAGAGCCCATATTAGGATATTCACCTATTCAACTAAAACTAGAAAATCAACACAAGGTTCTTCCAATTGTAAGACTAAAATGTGTGACAATATATCTGGATGGAGTGCGCACTAAAGACAATTTTTAAGTGATAGAAATAGTGGATGGCACAACACCTTATCCAACATTTATTGGCTTGGATTGGGTGTTTGAAAACTAGGCCATAATCAATTTGAAGAAAAGGAAGATGACATTCGATTCAAGAGAGTACAGAGTCATTGTGCCACCAGACCCATCAGAAGGAGAAAGGTTTGTAGAATCCATTTTCTTATACCTGGAGGAAATCAACCAGTTATACAAAATGACTACGCAAGAAGAATATTATGTAAATCCAGCTGCAAATGGAGTACTCAACTGGAGAAGCATCACATAATGTTCTTCAAACTCAGATACAGGGTTGGATAATTGGAAGCAGAGATTACATGAAGTATCCACAAGAAGGTGTGCAAGAATAAACCACACAGTAAGATGGGTAGGTATAGAGATAAGAGAACCTACTAGTTTTCATGGGGTGAATTACTTAGAAGAATTCCTAACAAGATATGAAGTTGAAGTTTTATAAAATCATAGGATCTTAGCTTTGGTCATAGCACTCAAGGAAACACCTGCAAGATGGTGGGGTGCACACAAAGAGACATTCAAGGGATGGTTCCAATGTAAGCAGTTATTGTGCATTATATTCGACGCAGAATAGGGAAGAAATGAACTGTAGAGATATGATAGACAGGGGACACCATTAGAACACTTGGAGAAGTGCAGAACACTATGGAAAATGACACCACCATAAGAATGTCCTCATCACTTCATTCACACATTGGAAGGAATTGCAGCAAAATGGTATGTACACAAGGAACTGTGTAGAGGAACTACAGATTGGACAACACTACATCAGAAATTTATAGTCACTTTCTCATTTGAACATAAGAACTTCAACATTGATTCAACGCTCAAACAAATCATAGGGGTGATATTTATTAAGGAACCAGAGGTTGAACTTATAATAGAGTATCAACAACATAATAGATAGATAGTGAAAGAACTATTGTCATGGTATCATGTGAAAGAAGAAGCACCAGATAAAGATGAACCACACAACATTCAAATTACATAAATTGAAGGAGAAAGAGAGGTGGAAGGTCCATCTCTAGAATGGGAAGTATTTGTTGCACTAATCAAGGTGAAGAAAGTAAATATTGGGACAAATGATAATTCCAAAATGGCTAGTATTGGAGATAACTGGGATGAACAAATAGTAGAAAGAATAATATATTTGTTTTGTGAGTACAATGACCTATTCCAAACAACATTTACAGAGATGAAAGGCATATAAGGAGATATAGGAGAGATGAATATACCTCTCAAACCTAAGGCTATATCAGTCAGACAACGAATGTATAGATTGAGCCCAATATATAAGCAGAAAGTAAAAGAAGAATTTGACAGAATGTTGGAAGCTAGAATCATAGAACCAATAGAAGAATCATAATGGATAATCCCTATGGTATTCCAGGAGAAGAATAAAGGAGGCATAAGGATATGTGTCAATCTAAGAAAGATGAATGATTCTTTCCTACATGACCCTTTTCCCACCCCTTTCACAGATGAGGTATTAGAGAATGTGGAAGGCCAGGAAGCATACTCATTCACAGATGGATTATCATGCTACCATCATATCAATATAGCTCCAGAAGACAAGTACAAGACCAATTTTACCACTAAATGGGGATCCTAACAGTACATAGTCATGAATTTTGGGCTGAAGAACACACCATCTATAATCTCAAGGGTAGTCATAGCTTCCTTCAAAGAATTCATCCATCTATTTTTAGAAGTATATCTAGATGATTGGACAACTACATTCTATTGAAAGATCATGTAGAAGTGTTAAGGATAATGTTGGAAAGATCCAGGCAGTGTCAGATATCATTAAATATCAAGAAATGCATCTTTGGGACATGTTTTGGAATACTATTGGGACATATAGTCTGTAAAGAAGGGATATTGGTGGATCCTACAAAGGTTGCAGTCATTGTTAAGTTACCACCACCCAAATCAGTACACCAATTGAGAGAAACAATGGGACACACAGGATACTATATTAAATTCATAAAATGGTATGTGCATATCACTATGCCGATGGATAAAATATTGAAGAAGGATAGTAAATTCCAGTGGAAAGAGGATTTCCAACGATGTTTGGACACTCTAAAACAAAAATGGTCACAACACCTATACTAGTATTCCCAAATTGGGAAAAAACATTCTATGTGCATGTAGATGCATCATCCATAGCACTTGGAGCTATTCTTTCACATCCAAGAGTAGGATATTTAAACCATCCTATAGAATTTACAAGAAGAAAACAATCAGAGTCATATAAGAACTACAATACTACAGAGAGAGAAGGCCTAGCAATGGTATATGCATTGCAAAAAATCAGACACTACCTACTTGGGAAACACTTTAAATTGTTCATAGATCATTCTACCCTCAAGTACCTAGTTAATAAGCCAGTGTTGGGGGTGAGAATTTGTATATGGCTACTGTTGTTTCAAGAATTTTACTTTGAAGTGATATTCAAACCATGGAAGTTGAATGTAGGACCCGATCACCTATCGAGGATCACCAATGTAGAGGAACATACAAATTTAGAGGATAACTTCCCTGATGCACAATTATTTTCAGTCCAAGTAGTTGATGAATATTTTGTTGACATCATTGAATGCTTGAGTACAGGGACTGCACCACATGAATTCAACACTGCTTAGAAGAAAAATCTAGTAGTCAGAGTTGCAAAATATTAATTGATTGCAATACACCTATACAAGATGGGCCTAGACAACATCTTGAGAAGATGTGTACTAGAAAATGAAAGGCCTAGGATTTTAGCAGAGACTCGCGAGGGAATATATGGAGTACATTATGTAGGAAAATATACCATGCATAAGGTATTACACGTAGGAATATGGTGGTCAACCATTCATAGAGATGCAAAGGACCATTGCCAGAGATGTGATGTATGTTAGAGGGTTGGAAAACCTAATAGATGAGATGAGATGCCCCTAAGACCACAAGTAACCTTGAAAGTATTTGAAAAATGGGAAAAATACTTTGTGGGACCAATTAAAATACCAACAAAGAGGTTAGGAGAAAGGTATATCATTACTGTGACATAGTACTTAACGAGATGGGAAGAAGAATTACTAGTAAAATATTGTAGCATAGAGATAGCAACACACTTCCTGTTTGAGCAAGTGATCACTAGATTTGGATGCCCAAGGATTTTGATGAGTGAAAAAGGCACTCACTTCATAAATAGTACTATAAAGTATATGATTGAGGAGTTTGAAGTCTATCATCAAAAGAGTACACCATATCTCCCTCAAGCAAATGGAACAGTGGAAGCCTTTAAGAAGATACTAGAGAGTGCATTGACAAATATTTGCAATGTCGACAAGGATTATTTGGATTTGAAGATCCTAGAAGTATTATGGGCATACAAGAATACATGTAAAACATTGACAGGAAAGACACCATTCAGGCTGTTATATGGAAAAGAAGCAGTGGTGCCGTTAGATTTTTTGGTACCTAGTTTACGCGTAGTAGAAATCACCAACATGTGTTGATACTGAGAGGGGGGTGAATCAGTATCAAGTACAATTTAAAAACCTTTTTCAACTTATACTTAAAAAATTCAATTATATCCAATGAGAAATGAACAATAGTATAAGAGTTACACCAATACACCACAATACACCATGCACAATATATGAGAAATAATCAATAGTTTTTGTTCAAGGGAAGTAATGACTTCCAAAGGTAGCTACAGCTTCC
>ML791093.1:482374-511344 GCA_009831015.1 Picea engelmannii | reverse complement strand
ATATGCATGTGCATTTTCCTTCATGTCCAAATACCTTTATCAATCTTGCGGTCCAAAACCCATGACTAGGGTTGACATCAATGACAACAATCAATCTTCCAACAACATGGCAGAATGAGACGCAATATAAGAAAGGCTAATTCAATTGATGGAGATGGAAGAATATAGGATTCTAGCAAAATTTCACCAAGAAGTACAGAAATCAAGGGACAAAGACTGACATGACAAACATATTAAAAGGAAGAGTTTCAAGGAGGGAGACCTAGTCTTGGTGTATGACAGTAAATTTCTTTATCACCCAGGAAAATTTAGAATGAATTAGTTGGGACCATATGAAGTGAATACTATCACAAAAGGGGGACTTGTACAGTTACAAGATTTAGGCGGTACAAAAATCAGAGGAATGATCAATGGGTGTCGACTGAAACTGTATAAGGACCATCGACCTCCTAGTACTTAGAAAGGTGCACACAGTATGAAGATATGTATATAGTGTATTATAGTAGAAGGGAGAGAAAATGAAAAAAACAAATAAAAAGAAGAAAAAGAATAAATGACATAAAAAGTAAAAGGGGATAAAAATACAAACAGATCAACGCACATGGAGGGTCTTGATAGAATAGAACTAGTAGAACAGAACATTACATTGAAAGAAAACCATGGTTTGACAACATTGCACGTAGAAGAGAATTTAACAGGTATAAAGGTACAACATACAGGAAACACCACAAAAATTTTCAGTGCGACACAACTATTACTTCTCCATCCCGCTATAAAGTTGGAAAAAAGGGAGAAAGCTGCCCATTGTGTTATTTTCTAAGGAGAAGAATCCAAAGTCGAGTGGAAGAGTGCTAGAGTGAAAATTTATGCTACCATATATTGATTTGGAATCCTGTATTTCAGTGTTCCTCTCCGTGTCACCACCGAGGGTTGGAGAGTCGAGCATAACTGGATGAAACACATGGAGTAGCACTCGGGTGCCACAAAATGGAACCAAAGGGATTCCCACAGTGGTATATGTGGATGAAATCCACACACTGGAGTATGATAAGACCACATTTTATGTGAAAGAGGAGAAGGAACCTGCACAGGAGCCTGAGTAGCTAGAAGAGGATGTCGAACGGATGGAATCTGACGTGTCTAGGGGAAAAGGGGTGCATCAAGTAGAACCAACCACAAGTTCCATGCAGTAGGGCCTAGAGCTAGAACCAGAGCATGAAATAGATAAAGAGGTCATACCATAGGGTGGGGTATCATCCCCAAAAGGGAAGAAGAAGGTGTGAGCATAAAGCAATGCAAATGGCGTACAACACACACAGGAAGAACCAGGAATAGTGATGCCAAAAATTCCCAAGGGAGTGAAGACCGAATATAACATGATAGGAGGGGTAGAGGGCCTCAAATATTCCAACCATGATGTCTCTGACGCCATAAAGTTCCCATATTTGGCAGCGCGTAGCTACCTGTAGAGCAGAGGAAAAGGCCCATCAGGCACGCCACTGTTGGAGCCTGCATAGTGGATCCTGGGACTGTACAACACTGACATCATGAACTTATTATACATACCTCACTTTAGGTGAGGGGAAAACATAAACGAATGTGTCAAAAAAATATTAGCAAGGGTGCATGGAGGAATCTTGTGGATGGATAGGCCAGTGTCTATCAACATCAATCTCATCGCAGCGATTACAAGGCTACACATAGATGAGGAGAAGCCAGAACAATACTTAAAAGACAAAAATAAGGATAAATCCATCCCATATGAGATCAAAGGAAAGTATGGCACAGAAATGGGTAACCGAGGTATCAAGATCAGTGACATCAATGATCATGTAACTCGATTTGCAACAATATTGATTGGTTGCAAATTAATGTGCAGGTGCTGAAAAGAAGAAGTTCTTGCTCTTAGATTACTGAGAGGGGTCAGTGAATCAGTAATAGAGAAATTCAATATTTTTAACCACAAAATGTAAGTGTTATATCAATGTAGCATTATCATCCAATAGTTTTAGAGTAAATAAACAATGAAAAAAATAGCAATCATACACATACACAGTACACCAGTGTTTTACGTGGAAACCCAAAGAGGGAGAAAACCATAGAATTCTTTTTCTTATATGTCTTTAATAATTACATTCATTGGAAGCACCAACTTCCTTTGTTTTCCAGCTGCAATTGGAAGGAGGCTCCAACCCCTTAGTTTCTCGGGCTACAACCTGAGGGAAGCTCCAACTCCCCAATTCTCTGGCTACAACCCCCTAGTTTCTCAGGCTACAACCTCAGGGAATCTCCAACTCCCCAATTCTCTAGCTACAACCAGAAGGAGGATACAAACCCCTATGTTCTCTAGCTACAACCAAAAGGTGGCTAAAACCACCTGTCCTTTCCCCGTCCAATCGCCCTGACATAGAAGTAGAATGATGGAACCACTGTCACACTATCACTGTGAGATATAATGCTGTAAACATGTACCAATCAACCTATAATTAGCCTGTAACAACCTATACCAATAACCTGTGCCAACATGTACCATACATCAACCTGTACCTCAACTTGTACCATAAACAAATGCATAAGCCATGCACCAAACCTGTACAAACAACCTGTAATCAACATGTACTATAAACAAGTGCATCAACCATGCACCAAACTATACCTCAACCTGTACCATCAACGAGTGCATCAACCATGCACAAAATATGTACCAATCATCCATCAAATACACATCAACTATGGCTCATCAAGATGTACCAACATCATCAATTATACACCTCATGTATGTGTGAAATCATCAACTATTTGTCTCAACCATACACCAAGTACATATACCAATATAACCATCAACATTTCTCTAGAAATACATCACACTATCCATAACCAAATACCATAAACCCTTACATCAAACCATGTGCCATAACCTCACTTTTATGTAACCTCAATTTAAACCAACTTCAACAACACATCACAAATAAAAGACCAATATCCATATGCCAAATACCAACAACAAAATACCAATTGTATCCTTCAACAAATCTTATATATGAAAAATATTGAACATCCAATACCATCTCAAGAGATAAACACTAGCTCACAAAACATACCTCAAACAAGATGTGCCATATCTCTCATAAATAGACCCCAACCATGTTCTTTCCACGATTATGTTGTCGCAATTCTATAGCCACGATTTTTCTATCGCACTTTTTCTACCGCACTTTCTTTGCCATAGTTTTCCTGCCACAATTTTCCTGCCGCAATTTTCCTGCTGCACTTTTCCTGCTGCACTTTTCCTGCTGCACTTTTTCTACCTCACTTTTCTTGCCGCAATTTTCCTACTGCGATTTTTCTACCGCACTTTTTCTACCACACTTTTCTCTATCAATAATACCTTCCCAAAATAACCTTTCACAAAATAGATATTCAATGATATTCAATAGGTTCAAGCGTGTTTAAATGAGAGAGCCTTGCCTCTTATTTATAATTTCATGTAGCATCCTCAAGGGGTTACCTTTTAACCATCTTAACCCACTTTCTTTATTTTAGGGTTAACCCACTTATAACCACTTGTCCACTTAACTTAACCACTTTCCACAATTAGTAAGTTCTCCATTAAATTTATTATTTAAATAATTTCTTTTGCATCTAATTTGACTTATAGTACACTCATCACTTCACTTTATTATTTAAATAATTTCTTCTTTACAAACACTTTGACTACTTTGACATTTTTGGGCTTCTAGATGACTCATGAGGGTTCTCCAACTTCACATGACCATAACTCTCTAACTGCGAGGAGTTATGTGACGTTCTACATACCACCGGAAATTGCATGACATGTACTATTCATATAGAATAATATTACCTGCAAATATATCAAAACTCATACCATTATCCATCAATAAAAATTGGGTCCATTACCCAAACCTTTTTGCTACCAGAATTTTCTATTGGACTTTCTTCAAGGGTTGACATCAATGAAAAACAACCCAATTAATCAACAATATCCCCCTTTGGCATTGATGGAAGGACTATGATGCAATACTGAATTCATATCACTCATGATCCCCCTATGACCATCACTCCCCTTGGAACCATGCCTTTGTGCTCTACATCTGATAAATCTCTCCCCTTTTTTCATCAATGGAAAAGGTATCTTTCCATCCAGGGCTGCTCCCCCTAACTGAACTGTCCTCTTTATGGTTCTTCCTCATGTAGATATAAGAAATATAATATAACCATCCAAAAGAATTCATTTTGGAGTAGAAATTACTCTGAGTGTCCGGTGAAGATACTCAAAGGCATCTCTTGGAAGCAGTTTTGTAAATATGTATGCCACTTGTTCATTTGTGCCCACATATTCAAATCTAATTTTCTTCTTTGCAACCTGTTCCCGCAGAAAGTGATACTTTATTGGATTGTTATTCATCTTGGAGTGCATCACCAGGTTCTTTAAGATATTGATGGTGCTTGTATTATCACAATAGATTGGAATGGGCTCATCATACTCAACCTGTATATCTATTAGAGTTTGTTTCATCCATAGAACCTGTGTAAAACATGTTGCTGCAATATAGTCTTCCTCGACTGTAGATAAGGATACTGACGATTGTTTCTTTCTTAGCCATTATACTAAACGCTCACCCAAGTAGAAAATTGTTCCACTGGTGCTTCGTCGGTCATCAATGCAACCTTTCCAATCTACATCTATGTAGGAAATAAGTGATAGATCCTTTCCTTTTGGATACCATAATCCAAACTCTTATGTTCCTTTGATATATATGAAAATCATCTTTACTGCTAATACATGTGATTCCTTTTGGTGTTTCTTGAAATCGTGCCACCTATCCAACTTCGTGTATTACATCTGGTCTGAATGTTGTCACATATAATAAGCTACCAATCATTGACTTGTATTGCCTTTGGTCTGTAGACTTTGAATCATTATCTTTGCTCAACTTGCAAATGGTTTGCATAGGAGTGGTAACTGGTTTGCAATCTTCCATTCTGAACCTCTTTATCATTTCTATGATATACTTAGTTTGAGAAATAAAAATTCCTTGGTTGATTTGACGTATCTAAAGACCCATAAAGAAGGATAGTTCTCTGAGTAATGACATTTCAAATTCATTTTGCATATCCTTTGCAAATTTATGGCTTAACCTGTCATCATTGCTTCCAAAAACAATATCATCAACATAAAATTCAATTAATAAAATACTATCTTGAGTTACCTTGATGTAGAGGTTATTGTCTGCATTTCCTCTTCTGAACCTTGCTTGTTGTAGATATTTATCCAGTCTAGAGTATCATACTCTAGGAGCCTGTTTTAGACCATACAAGGCCTTCTTCAATTTGCACACGTAATCTACATTCTATGACAACTGAAATTCTTCTGGTTGTTTGATGTAGATTTATTCTTCAATTTCCCCATTCAGAAAAGTTGATTTCATGTCCATCTGATACACTTTAGTATTCTTGGTGCATGCATAAGATAAAATAAATTAGATTTGTTCTATTTTGGGAACTGGGGAAAATGTCTCTTCAAAGTCAATTCCCTCAACATGTGTGTATCCTTTACATACCAATCTATCTTTTTTCATTGTAACATGTCTATCTTCATTCAATTTATTTATGAATACCCACTTTGTGCCAATCACATTCTTATTCTTTGGTCTTGGAACAAATTACCAAGTGTCATTTTTCTTTATTTGATCCAATTCTTCATCCATGGAATTATTCCAAAATTCATCCTTGTTGGCCTCTTCAAAATTGTTTAGTTCAATCATAGATGAGAGTGCTAAGTGCATTTGTTATGGTGCACATATTCTCAACTTCTGTATCTTTGTTTCTGATAATTTGATCTGAAGGATGATTCTTCTGTACTCATTTGCTAGGTGTCTTTGGAGGAACTTGTTGAACTTTATCTTCTAGTTATGTCTGATCCTCTTCATCTTTCCCTTCCACTTCTTCTTCGTAAACTTGTTCCATTGATTCATTTTCTTATTCCTTTAATTCTCGTCTACCTGTTTCATCAATTGTTACATTGATGCTTTCCACAACTTTGTTCAATCTCATATAGTAACACTTGTATGCTTTCCTTGTACTTGAGTAACCAACAAGTACTCCTTTGTCGAAACGAGTGTCAAACTTTCCCATTCTGTCGCCTTCTCTTTTGATGTATCATTTGCTTCCAAATACTCTGAAGTGCTTCACATTTGTTGGTCTTCCTTTCCATATCTCGTAGGGAGTTTTGTTAATGTTGTTTCTGAGCATTATTATTTTTTGAATGTGAACCATTTTCTGCATTGCATGTGTCCAAAAAATATCTGTCAATTTGGAATCCATTAGCATTGTTTGAGCCATTTCCTGTGTAATTATCATCCATTATGATAATGCTCCTTTGTCTCTGAACCACTCTCTGAACCAAACTATGAATACATGCTCTCGTCCACTGTCATATATCTATCCAAACCTGCTAATTGTACTTACAAATCCATATCTTCCCATACTATCCAAGACTCTACTACACAACTGTCCATAATGTTGACCCATTTATCACTATACTATCATGAATTCTTCACTACTACAATGAATTATACTTCTGTTAATTGACTTCTTTGGATATGTCTACTCAAACTATGCAAGTTACTCGAAGGATGGTTTGTTGGTTTGTCATAGCTATCACATAGAATTCCCCTGTCTAATATTCATATTAACTAGGATTCTCTAAGTCAGATGGATCAAAACAATTCCTACTCAGATGTGCATTCATCATCATCTTTATTGGTAGATTCATCATCTCTTTGAGCTCCGACTTCTTTCTTTCTATCTGTGAATTCTTCTTTCACTACAATGCCTAAAAGTAAAATCTCTTGAACTTTTTCCTTATTTACCTATCCTTCTTTTCTTTCAGTTGTTTTCCAAACCTTTATGTCTCTGGCATCTTCTTTTTTCTTTGTAGAATTTTCTTTATCTCGTTTTATTGCCAATCTTGTGATCTCTGGGACTTGGTCTTTGTTCACATGTTCTTCATTTTTTTTTATCCATACTTTCTTATATATTATATAAGTGCCCTCTTTCATGAAAGTATCAATCATGCTTCTACAATCACTAGCTATGTTTCCATAGTTATGAAATTTGTAACATTCAATGTTACATGGGACCACATAAGCACTTCTTCCTTGAACATTTTTTTTATAATCCCTGCAATCTGCAACCTTATGTCCAAAATTAGTACAATAAAAACAATGAGCATAAAAGAAATTTGCATACCTGGGAGTGAATGATCTTGTTTGTGGTGTATTCCTTCTAAATCTCTGCCTTGACTGATCATGATCATGATTGAAGCTTCTTTGTGACATGAACATGGTTGGTCTTCTTGAATATGTATCTTCAATAGTTTTCTTAGATTCTGGTTGACCATGATTCTTTCCTTTGAGTACTTCTGCATAAATATTTCTATTTTCTTCATTCTTATTTTCTAGCAAACTAGAGTGCCTCTCTTCATTCTTTATAACTGATGTGGATGTTTATGTATCTTCAACATTGTTGTTGAGCTTGAAAATTTTACTTCTCAATGTGACAACTTCTTCTTCAACCTTCTCAACCTCGTTTTCTTTCTTCATTATCTGAGACTTAATGATTTCTTCTGTTCTTTTCGTTTCTTCAAGTTGAATTTTTAATGTGATTATTTCTTCTTCAAGTGCTTTCACTTCTTGACCAAACTCTACCTTGAGATGGTTTAGATCGTTAGTTCTTTCCTTAAGATTATCTGTCAATATATTCTCTCTATTTCTGCTTCTTCTTTCTGTGCTTCCATGTTGGCTTCCAAATACTACTTTTGATATTTAAGAATTTCTTCGATCTTTCTGGCTTATTCTAGTTGAGTTCTTAAGTTCTTGATCACTTGTTGGGCTTCTTAAAAAATGTGAACACTTTCCTTTTGTTTCATCAATTATTTCTTAAGTGACTTATTTTCTTCTCTTAGTTCATCTAAATCACTAATCAATTCTGCTTCATAATCGTCTTCCTTTTCAATTAGTTTTTCTGTCTCATTTCATTCACGACATTCTATTTCAATATGTCTGCGTTTTTCACAATTAAAGAAAAACAATATACCTTTGGTGATTATGTACTCTTCATCTTCTGAATTGGTTTGACATGGTTAATATAATTCTTGTTGATCTGTATCTGCATCTTATTTGAAATTTTTTGAATCTACGATGGGCAAAGAATATATGTCATGTAAATTATCCCACATTTATTTGGATGATGAACATTTACCAACCTTTTCTCTAACTGGATTAGATATATCTTCTCAGATGAAATCCATTTCTATTTGTTATTCTTCTTCAATTCCTTCTTGGATGCAGTCTTTTCCCTTTTTGAACTATCATATACTGTAACAACTGATAGCCAAATATAATGTCCCTATGCCTATAAAAATACTTCTGTACTTATGATCCACATCTCATACTTTAAACCATTCTGACTATTAAGCATTGGTACTCCATTCTCAGAATAATCCATGATCTCCTTCCAGTGGTTAAAATGTTTCTTGAAGGAACCAAATTTGATACCAATTGTTGGATTACTGAGAGGGGGGGGTGAATCAGTAATAGAGCAATTCAATCTTTTTAACCACAAAATGAAAGTGTTATATCAATGTAGAATTATCATCCAATAGTTGCAGAGTAAATAAACAATGAAAAAATGAGCAATCATACACATACACAGTACACCAGTGTTTTACGTGGAAAATCAAAGTGGGAGAAAACCACATAATGCTTTTTCTTATATGTCTTTAAGAATTACATTCATTGGAAGCACCAACTTCCTTTGTTTTCCAACTTCAACTAGAAGGAGGCTCCAACCCCCTAGTTTCTCAGGCTACAACTTGAGGGAAGCTTCAACTCCCCAATTCTCTAGCTACAACCAGAAGGAGGCTACAACCCCCTAGTTTCTCAGGCTACAACCTCAGGGAAGCTCCAATTCCCCAATTCTCTTGCTACAACCAAAATGAGGATACAATCCCCAATGTTCTTCGACTAAAAATGGAAGGTGGCTACAACCACCTGTCCTTGTCCCATCCAACCGTCCTGACGTAGAAGTAGAATTATGGAACCACTATCACACTATCACTATGAGATATATTGTTGTAAAATTGTACCAACCAACCTGTAATAATCCTTTAACAACTTGTACCAATAGCCTATGCCAACATGTACCATATATCAACCTGTTCCTCAACCTATACCATAAACAAATGCATCAACCATGCACAAAACCTGTACAAATAACCTGTCACAATAACTTGTCCAAACAACTTGTAGTCAACCTGTACCATAAACAAGTGCATAAACCATGCACCAACCTGTACCTCAACCTATACCATCAACGAGTGCATCAACCATGCACCAAATATGTACCAATCATGCATCAAATACACATCAACTATGACTCATCAATATGTACCAACATCATCAAGTATACACCTGATGTATGTGCCAACTCATCAACTACTTCTCTCAACCATGTACCTCAACCATACACCAAGTACATATACCAATATAACAATCAAAATTTCTCTAGAAATACATCACACTATCCATAACCAAATACCATAAAACCTTTCATCAAACCATGTGCCATAACCTCACTTTTATGTAGCCTCAAGTTAAACCAACAACTTCAGCAACACATCACAACTAAAAGACGAATATCCATATGCCAAATACCAACAACAAAATACCAACTGTATCCTTCAACAAATCTGATGTGTCCAAAAATATTGAACATCCAATACCATCTCAAGAGCTAAACCCTAGCTCACAAAACATACCTCAAACAATATGTGCCATATATCTCATAAATATACCCCAACCATGTTGTTGTCACGATTATTTTTCCGCAATTCTAATGCCACGATTTTTCTGTTGCACTTTTTCTACCACACTTTCTTTGTCGTAGTTTTCTTGCCGCACTTTTTCTGCTGCACTTTTTCTACTGCACTTTTCTTGCCATACTTTTTCTGCCACAGTTTTCTTGCTGCGATTTTTCTGCCGCATTTTCTCTACCACACTTTTCTCTATCAATAATACCTTCCCAAAATAACCTTTCACAAAATAGATATTCAATGATAAACAATAGGTTCAAGTGTTTTTAAACGATAGAGCCTTGCCTCTTATTTATACTTTCATGTAGCATCCTCAAGGAGTTACCTTTTAACCATCTTAACCAAATTTCTTTATTTTAGGGTTAACCCACTTATAACCACTTGTCCACTTAACTTAACCACTTTCCACAATTAGTAAGTTCACCATTAACTTTATTATTTAAATAATTTATTTTGCATCTACTTTGACTTATAGTACACTAATCACTTCACTTTATTATTTAAATAATTTCTTCTTTGCAAACACTTTGACTACTTTGACATTTTGGGGTTTCTAGATGACTCATGAGGGTTCTCCAACTTCACATTGCCATAACTCTCTAACCGTCAGGAGTTATGTGATGTTCCACATAACACCATAAATGGAATGGCATGTACTATCCATCTAGAAATTGTATTACCTACAAATATATCAAAACTCATACCTTTATCCATCACACAAACTTTGGTCCATTACCTGAACCTTTGTTCTACCGAAATTTCCTATCAAACTTTCTTCAAGGGTTGACATCAATGACAACCAACCCAATTAATCAACACTCATAGGAGTAGTAGCATTCGTGGTGCAATGCGCAAATGGGAGATCGATTAGTTGAGGCCTTTATCTATTGAACACCTTCTTTTAATACCAAAAGGACACACAAGAATGGGGATCTAAGTTCCACTACTCGTGGTTACTCATCCTCATTTCACTTATGAGGTGGCAGGAACCTACATACACTATGTTCCTTCCAAGGACAGGAAAATTTGGTGCAACACGCTACACGTTGTTGCGAAGCAGAATAGATCCCAAGGTAAATAAATTCAACAATGACATGTTCGCTTAGTACCTAACAGAGATCCATAACAACTTGGCAGATACATGGAGGATATCCCTAGAAACTGTCCAGGATTTTGAACATATAGCGAATTTCTAGGAATCATGCCACAACATGTGGCTGTAGGAAAAGAAGGATCCAACCAAGGATTGGCTACAACTGAATTATTGTGTGATGACATAGGAAATCCACATGGATATCCAAGAGTGTCTTGATTTGTGGAAAGTGCCAGAGATTCCAAGAGTAACGCCAGTGGTACAAATCCAGACGCAGGGTAGCATAGTCCTCGTGCAACAGATAGGCAAGAATGGTGCTAGATAGAAAAAGAAGACAACAATAGGTACAGTGGGTGAATTTCACTCAATTCTAAAGAAAATAAGGACAAAAAAAAGTCACAGCGTGGTCCTACACAGGGTCCATCAGGAACAAAGAAAGAATGGAGAGGACCGACAAGACATGTGAGCAGAGAAGAAGTGCAGAAGGAGGCACAAGAGGTAGCCATGGAAGAAGAAGTTGGGCAGGATACAAGAATGGATACATATATGCTATAGGTATCTGAGCCATCAGATTCCCAAAGGAAAAGGATAGGGGAGCAAGCAAGTGGTTCCAAGAAGACGGCAAAGGCCCACAAAAAACCAATGGAAACATCATTGAAAACATATGATGTGGAGTTGATAGTAACGAAAGTGAAAGATAGACTATCGGAGGTATGGGAAAATGAGGAGAATTGTTGAGCTTCAATTATGGAGAAAGTACAGTAGGTAAAAACTGTGTTAGAGCAGTTGAGGATCAGGGAGGAGCAGAAATAGAAGGAGAAACCACCGACCACTAGAGAAGAAGCACCTACTGGAGAGACAGTGCACATCATGGTGCAGGGAAGTGTTAATTTCATCGTAACACTAGAGATGTTGTTCGTTGATGAAGAAACAACATAGAGGCCCCTAAAATACATTTAGAGGTTGGACTTGGCATTGCTGAAGATTCCAACTAAAGCATTGTATAAATTACAAGTGAGCGTCGCACATGAGATTTAGTCCAAAGTAAGGTCGGATGTGAAAAATTTACAATTGGCATAAGAAGACAACACCTCATTGAAGGAGGAACTTATCTAGAAATTCTAGGAGAGAAATCTAGCACAACAAATAGTGGAGGAGATATAGAAACAAATAAGTGGAGTATTCCAATCCATTCCTGACAACACATAATCGGAAGAGGCATCTTCTGAAGAGAATATGAGGAAAATATCATAGGCCATGGCGCAATATAGAGAGAAGATCAAGGAATTGGAGGCAAATGCAGTACCTACGACTCCTCCAACAATCTATGTTCAAAGAGATCAAGACGCGACAACAACTACAAAAAACATTGTGCAAAACATACATATAGTGGAAGAACTATTGGAAAAGAGCAACCAACTATGGACAGAGATATTAGAGGATGGGAGCATACAAGATCTGCAAGGAAAGGAAGACAAATTGCATGCAACAATGGAATATGTAAAGTAGTGACAGAGGACAATTTCACTGCCAAATAATATCAAGACTTCCATAGAAATGAATAACCTTCAGGAAGAAGAAAAAACGATGCAGGAACAAAAGATTGCATGATAGGATCAGTTGGAGCCCCTACAAGAAGAGGTAGAACAATTGGTTGTGGAAATCGAATCAGTGAAAGTGAACCTCAAAAATATAGGCTTGGATGGGAGAGAGATCTTATGACCACCAGTCACCATGCAGGTGGTTGAATCCATGTCAGCAAGAAGCAGTTAGGCTCAAGAATAGTGCCAACAGATAACAGATATGTACAAAGCATTGGCACAAGCAATGACAGATACTAGAGTTAGGCAGTGACTCGGGAAAATTCATGATGTCAGTGTTGGGGGATTTTGGGCGTTGGCCCAGTTTTGAAGAAAAGAAGAACGTGTAAGGCAGACACACATGCAGGAAAAGAAGCATGGGTAGGGAATATGTGCACGCAGGAAAAGAAACACGTGCAAGACAGACGTGCATGTAGAAGAGGAAAGCATGAGAGGAATGCATGCAATAATACCTAGCCATGATAAGGTGAGGGTTTTGTTAAGATAATTTAATGGCTGGTAAGCTTAAAACATGTATAAGTAGGTACCTAGAAGGTCTAGTTCAGGGTCAGGTTTTTGGAACATGGTTCAGTTGTTCCTTTTTGGTTGGTCATTGTTACTATGTCATTCGAAGTGAGAATGACTATAAATCCGATATTTTTTGTAAGTTGTTGAACTAAGGATAGGAAATAGGGTAGATATTTAGGGTTAGATCATAGGATAAGAAGCCTGGTGTGATCTAGTCCACCTCATTGTAGATCTCAACCCATTGATGGAGAGTTGTAATGTGCACAATGTTGTAGTTTGGAAACACCATAATAAAATAGCAGAGCAACCGAATATTTGTGGGTGTATCCCAGGAGGGGTGAACCATGGTATATAATGTGTTATGTGATTGAATATTGTGTTCTTCCTTTACTGTCCATGATTAGATGTTAGATAAATGTGTGAATGACTAGTTAGATCTGCTATTTTACATGCATGAATAAGAGTGACAGGGTATTCAATATAAGTTGAATGTAAAGCAACAAATGAAGATCAAAGAGTTTAATCCAATATCCCCATTCATTCCCAGGTTTCAAGCACTTGAGCGTTGTAGCCACCAATAGAACTATCTTGGGTGAGACTGTGCAATGCACTCTGTGTACTGCGTTGCCTTCTGGGTTACCAAAGGGGCCAATAGTTTTAATGGGGATTTGTTGGAAACCATGATAGACCTGAACCTGGGTCAGCCCAAGAAGGGTAGAAAGAGAGAAGTAAACAACAACATGTTATTTTCTTAGCCTTGGTTTTGGACCTATCACTTGGGATTGTAAGAAACAATAGGATATTTCACTTTATTTAGAAAAATTAGAGTATCGAGTAGCAATTAATGCAAGTCAAGAAGTCTTGTGGCTTTGATAGATCCTTTCAGATTTTGTATTCCAAAAATAACATATGGCCACCCTATGGTGTGACAATTAGAGTTCCATCAATCTCACCAAAGATCTATTTCAACATAAGAACAACAAAGACATAAAACTACACATGCACTTCATAAAAAATATCATTCATGATAGAGTTATTGAAGTGCTCATTTTCCCTACAAAATATCAAGTTGCAGACATTTTCACAAAGTATCTTACAGAAGCAAAGTTTGCCAAACTTCAATCTACGTTAGGAGTCCAAGAAGTTTTCAGTAAGGGGGGATAGGTTCTAATTCCTTCTTCTTTCTCCTACTGTGTCACCTTTGTAAATCCTTCAATCCTATCCCAAGTTTTTCTTAAGGGGGGATGTTAGGATATTTAGACACTTAGGAGTTAGTTAAGATCAACTTGGTCTAATTTGTTGTTAGGTTAAAGTGTGTTTCTTAGTTTCTTTCTTTAGTCTGCATTAGTACGCATTTCTAATGCAATGATCACTATATGTTCCCAACATAAAGTGATCTGACGGCTCATATTCTCCTTGATATTAACAGCTACATTGATATGTAGATTAACACCCGATTGGTCCGTGATCTCTATTTAAAGAGAATGGACAACCATTTTTCGATGATTGATTGTGAGAAAATCTATATAATGTTTTTTTATTTTGCATTAATAAATTGTCTCAAATGGGCATGTTGGCTAGGGTTGTGGATGTTTCCCCACAAGGTTTTACCATGCAAAAACATCATTGTATTGATATCTAGTATAGTTGTGTGAGTGGTTACTAAAGGCGTTCATCCTTTGTTGGAATACCTATGTTGTATAATACTAGAGGTAAAGTTTGATCCATGAGATATGTTTTGAAGCTTCTCTTTCCTTGACTAATGGATTCCAACTCTTGTTTCCTCCTCCTCTAGCAATGGAAAAAGGTCCATTATGCATTCCTCTAGGATTAACACAAATTTTCTTATTGTGTGGAAACCCTCTATCATTCAAGAAAGGGGAAAATTGATTTTTATTATGAATGGGAAGCCTTGGGATTCAACCAAATTTATATTTTTCTTCCATTTATGAAAATACAAGTGTGAGAGTTTGATAAGCTTGTTTTTTACACAATGACTTGCAAGTTACTATTAAACCACTAAAATATTGATCTAACAATGGATAACTTTTACAATCGATATCTAAAGGAAGGGGACCACTTCTTACAGACTTTTATGTTGAGAATATCTTGGAAGGTGAATAAAACCCATGTTTGATGGTTGTCATGGCTCTAGAAGTATGTAGGCTTGCAAAAATCAAATAGAAATGGTGGGAATTCCTGGAAATGGAGAAAATGAGAAATCATGGAAACCAAAACATCATTGATTATTGAATGGGTGAAACACTTGATCTTTTAGAAAGTAGGAAACTCAACCATCCCTTCAAATCAGTGATGAAGGATTCTAGTGACTAAATCATGTAAGAAGAAAGGTGTACAACCTACTAGGGTGAAAAACTAGCTTGAGGAAGATTCATTCGCTAAGAAAACAATATAAGGAAGTATTTTTCTTATGGAAGGGATGCTACACTCTCAGGTGATATATTTTCCTCTTAGAGGTAAATTACTAATTTCATGAGGATAAATGACTAATCTCTAGCCCTGGAGGCCTAAATATTGCTCCTAAATATAAGGAATACCTCTAGAATATTCTACAAGCCATAATATTCTTTTCTTTTTTCTAAAACACATTCAATCAATTGAATCATTCCATTATCATTATTGATCATTTATTTTCATGGATTATATATCTCTTTGGTGACTATCAAGACTAATTTGGGCTCTGATGTCTTTGGATATCTTTATGATTTGAATATATAATTAAAACTAAATTGGTAGAACCTTAAAACTATCAATGAGAAACCCTCACAAACTGTTAGGATATTGAGACACTTAGGAGTTAGTTAAGATCAACTTGGTCTAATGTGTTTTTAGGTTAAAGTGTGTTTCTTAGTGTGTTTCTTTAGTATGCATTACTATGAATTTTTAATTATGTAATATATGGTCACGATATGTTCTACACAAAGAATGATCTGACAACTCATATTCTCTTCGATCTTTATGGCTACATTAATCCATAGCTTAACACCTGATTGGTTCTTGATCTTTATTTAAATACCATGGAGGGTCATTTGTTGATGATCAATCATGATAAAATATCTTGTAAAATATTTTTCTTTTTCATTAATAAATTTCCTCAAATGGTCGCATTGGTCGGAGCCATGGATGCTTCCACATGTTGGAGTTTCACCTACATTATTTGATTTGCACGTAATATTTTTAATCAATATTTTCATAGTTCTGGACCTTGAAATCAAATTATATCAATTCCATTGAGTCCATATTCCCAAAAATTCCTTGGTATCAACTTTCAGTATTCAAAAACTCAACTTGGTGGATCGCCAAAAATGCATGTAAAGTATCGCATGGGCTAAAGTATGGATTTCACACATATAACCAGTTAAATAGAGTCAAAGTTTATTCCTTCATTTTTGTATCCCTATCATATGGAATTTAACTCATATGCTTTCCATTTAAAGTTATTTATGCATGAATTAGTTCTTAAATTGTGAAGGAGGCCTCCATGGACCAAATTCACCTATGGGAAACACATGTGTTGGTTTCTTTTGTCTGCGTTATTGACCCAGGGTTCATGTCATTCGGGATTCCAACATAGCCTCTAACTATCGGCCCTCCTGGTAAACCAGAAGGCAACACAGTGCCCGGAAGGCACTGCGCATTCTCACCTGAGATAGATATAGATGGTTAACTATAAGACTCAGGTGTTTATAGTCTGGGATAGAGTAGGGGATAAAGGGTTTCTTGATTACGGTCATGTTCTGCGAACCATTACTGTAATCTACTTGTTCCTAGGAATCATATGCATATAAATCAAAATATAAATGGATTCTGATATTGAATTTGGTTATTCATCAATTATAATCATCTATTGCTAAAAGCAATTAAAGATATGCAGACATTCAACACATTACACAGAGATTACCGTGGTTCACCCTTACTGGGATACGCCCACAAATATATGGTTCTTGGCTCTTTTATTATGGTGGTTCTTGATTTCCTTGTGCCATGCACTTACAGTGGTCCACAAAAGTGGGTAAGATCTATGTGAGGTGAACTAGATCGCACCAAGCTCTACAGCATATGATCTAATCCTCAGATATACCTTCCCTCCTATCTATTCTTGCTCAACATCTTACAAAACTCGGTTCATACAACTCAAAATCCTTCCCGCATTGCCGACAGCAATACTCAGAATGATCACACAATGACAATCGTAATCCTCATAAAAACTAGCATAAAATCAACAGTGATAACAACAACAACAATAACCACTCTTTTATATGATACTTTCATATCTATATTTATACATTTTGGTATTTTTATCCACTTACAGAATATTACCAAAACCCTAACCCTTCTTATGCTAGGTTTTTCTCCCATGCGCGTGTTGTTCTTCCTCCAGCTGTCGCTTTCCTCTATGCATGCTTTCTTGCATTTGCTCATGTTGATCTTTTGCCAGTTGTCACTTCAATTTCCTGCAAGATTTCTTTCCCATGATCATCCTTCTTTCCACTTCATCTTGGTGCCAACAGGCCCCCAACACTGACATGTGACTCATACCGAGTCACTAATTTCACTGTGCCTCCTCGATCTCCCTAGCGATCGTCTAGAACTTCTCCTGCAATTCTGCTGCCTTTGTCAGTGCTTGCGTGATTTTTTCCTTGATAGTATCAACTGTTTGCGATGTTACTTATTTTCTTATCAGTTATACACATTCTAGCTGAGTCCATGTTGATTGCGTTCTAGCTTCTTCTGCCCGCTCTAGTACTACTGTTATTCATTCCTGCAATGGTTTTATTTGAGCTTGTCGCTCCTGTTTCGATGTTTGCGCAGTGAGAAGTTCTGCCCCTAACTTCTTTAGCTCTTGTGTCCCCTTGACTCGTTCTAGAATTGGGATGGTTTTCTGTTGTTTCTTGAATTCTTGGATCTTTGCATTGATCATTTCCTCCTCCTTGTCCCATTGTTGGACCTATGGATCCTCTTCTAGTTTTGTCCAGAGTTGTGTTGCTTTATCTAGCAAGTCGGCTATTGTGATGACCTATTTTTCCAGCTCATGTAGTTGCATTGTTTCTTCCTATTTCCTCTACTCCTTTACTACTGGCAGAGTTGTTGGTCTAATATATCCACGGAGAGTCTTGATCTCCTTCTAATATTGATCAATTGTCTGCGCAATCTGATTGATCTTTTCTACCACTGGGAGTTCACTTCCTTGCGCAGTAGTTGGAAGTTTTTCGAAAATGTCTTCCACTCTGTGTTCCAACTTAGTTATGCGTCCCTTCTCCTCCTGCGTTTCCAATTTTTCTTTGCGCAAACTATTTCCAGTGTTTCCCTCTTCTTTGTTGCTTGTTGTAGTTCAACCATGTTTTTATGTGCTCGAGATTATATCTCATGGTCGACGCTAACCTAGAATTGGTATAAGGCCTTTTCTGGCATCCGTGTTAGGACCAATTGGATCTGATCCAAGTCCTTCATTGGTTTCTATCCCACAATCTCATCCATTTGTATCATGTTTGGCTTTATCTAAACCATGGAATATGGTTTCAAAAGAATTGAGTCACATTTTCCTACCTCCATTCTTTCCATGGTCCGTGTGCTCAATGGTTCTATGCCTCTGTTTCTACTTGTAACCTGGGCTTCTCCGAATTTATTCAGGAGTTGCCCCATTTCTGCCATCTCCTTCTGCAGTTTATGCCTATGGTGCACTGCATGATCAAAGTCCTCTACGAGGCAATCCTGGACCATTATAACAATCATCTCTCCATCGTCCTCTGTGATTGTGTATTTTGGTGGTGATCATTGTGCCTTTGATTTCTTGCATGCACCTATTTCCTGTACCGCTGGTCTCTTAGTTCCCCCTAGTTTCTGTGTGATGAGGTTCGTTGCGGTTTCCTGTTCTCCCTCAGCTGAGTTCTGCTATTCATTGGTGGGTTGAGTGGTTTATGTTCTCCCCTTCTGGGTCCTTGGCTGCTTTGAGCCGCACTCTATCTGATTCAACTTGATTTGGCCCGTTCTTGGTTTCTTGGGTACTTGGACTTGTGGAGGCTGTGTTTCCGCCTGTGGAGCCCCTCCTTCTATTGTTTGTCCTAGTACTGTTTCGGGTATAGTTGGGATTTTCCATTCATCTGGCCACTCGTGGATGATCATGTCAATGTCTCCCTCGGTGACACGGTAGTGCATCTATAGCCACTGTTTATGTGGGTCATGCTTTGGCTATATCCACATGGCTTGTCGCCTAGCCTAGAAATTGGCGATGCCCCTGAATTACGTGACAACCTTTGGTGTTATTCTCCATGCTCGGTTGATTGCTTCCTGTATTTCTCGTAGGTAAGCTTTGAATATAATCCCATTTTCCTTCTTATGTTTGGCCAGTGGCATTGATTTCATGACACGATATCTTGCTCCTCCTGATGTGGTGTGGTACATAAGGTGATGTGGTCCAATTCTTTCCATCCCATGAAAGCAATGAGAGTAATCAACCATGAATAATGAAATTCCATACCTGCTTCCTATGTGTCTCTACAGTCTATTTGGAACAATTTTGACAAATATGGCACCCAACTCATGAAGGTGCCTTCCATGCACTGAGCTGCAGTTGCGATGACTCCTACCGATACTTCATATTTGCAACATTTTCTTAGAAGTTTGAAGGCTAAGATATTTTCTCTTAGTTGTGTTGTGGCATCATTAATTCGCTTGATTATAATGCCTCTCATTCCCCTATCAGTGCCATATTTATTTTTCATTTCTTCTGCCAATGATTTTTCCTTGGACTTTTCGTCCAATATCAGCGTGAGATCCATACCCCGGATGGGTAGTCCTATAATATGCACAATAAGTTCAAGAGTTATGGGGACTGGTTTGTCCAACGATACATCCCCTCCATGTGTAACTGCTAACAGTTTCTTGATGCATGCCATCGCATATTGGCCTCTGCCAAAGTGTGGTATCTTCAACAATCCTAAGATTCCAGTTCTGTCCAGTCCGGTTGCTCACTGGCATGGCTTAGTGATATTTCCTCCGAGAGGGTTCATGGCTATTGTCATTCACTATGTCATGGTTGAAAAATTTGAGCTTTCCAATGTGACCCAATAGTTGTGAGTCCACCTATATTCCTTCTGGTGTGCGAGGTAGCACAATATCTACAGTTGGTTTCTTTCGAGGCGAGCTCGGTATCTGAATCCTATCTTTCTACTGTGTTGGCTGGTTCAAAGTTCCAACAAGTCCCGGTTGCTACTTCACCATCCGTTCTTCCCAAGCCTTGCCCATTTCACTAGTCAGCTCGGCTGAAAAAGAAAAGTTTGGGATGGGTATTTGTGGAACATTTGGTTGGGCCTCTACTTCTAGGTTTTGTGTGCTTCCCTTTATTTCCATGGTTGGTTCAGTGTTTTCTGGTTTTCCTTCCTGATGAGTTCCTACTTCTTCATTCTAATTCTCTTGCTTTGCTTCTAGCATGTCCTCTTTCCTGGTTTCCTCTTGGGGCTATCAGATCTCTTCTTGGATCGGTGTTGATTCGACTGGAATTTCCTCTGGCGACGAGATTTCGTCAATATCGACGATCTCTGGTGACTGCTGGTCATTCTCTTCCCGTATCCCTCATGACCTAGTTTGAACTCTAGTAGGTCGAACTGTCTATCTTGGTTTTGCGAGCTTTGGTGGTGCCATACTAGTGTCAAGTGGACGTTTTCTTGGTTCAAATAGCTCAGGTAAGTTCCGTGATCTCGCTCTATGCGTTCGGGCTGCTCTTTCTATTTCCTCGTTCTTCTTGTGCGAATAGAATAATTATTTTTGTGCTCGTGTGTTGTATGGGTGTTCCATGAAGCTTGTTGAGGATGCCTCCTACCTTATGAGATTAATGTACCATAAGTGTGGGTTAAATGCATCCGTGACAGTTTTGTACCTGCCCTTATGGATACTTTGCCGGCGACATCCCATCCATCCTTTCCTTGCTTTAATTTTGTCGCATGCTATCCTGTCAGTGTGCTTTTACTAACTTTCCTTTTCCCACTTATTTACCTTTCCGATATGGCCGTTGTCTTTTCCCTCAATGGTTTCGTGTTGCATATGCGACTTGTCCTTCATGCTGCGCACTGGTTTGTTTTTTAACTTCACGGTGTACTATGTGGTGGGTAGTCGACTATCCTTGTATAGCTTCAATCGGCACCCGTTGATCACTCCTCTCATGTCTACGCCTACTATATCTTTAAATTGTACAACTCCTTTGTTCGTGATAGATTTTACCTTGTATGGTCCTAGCCAATGCATCCTCAGCTTCCCTGGGTGCTGCAACGCTTTACTATCATAGAGAAATACTAGATCTCCTTCCTTGAACATCTTTCTCTTGATGTGGCGGTTGTGCCACGTTTTGTCTCTCAATTTCTGTACTTGTTGGTGGAATCCTACCAAGATTTGGTCTTCCTCCATTGACACTAAATGATCCAATCGTTCCTGGACTGTTCCTCGTTCTATCATTTGTGTGATAGCTACTACACGTAGACTAGGTATTAGAAATTATAACGGCACTATTGTTTCTTGACCATAGACCATTTTGAATGGTGTGTGACCTGTCAAATGTTTTCATGTGGTTCTATACACCCATAGTACTGATGGTACCTTAAGATCCCAATCATCCCTGTTGACGTTGCATATCTTCGTCAGGGCATTCTCTAGAATTTTGTTGAAGGCTTCTACTGTGCCATTAGCATGTGGGTGATACAGTGTCCTTTTTTGGTGATGAACTTTGAACTCTTCGAGCATCACTCATATGGTGTTGTTGATGAAGTGCGTTCCTTGATCACTCATCAAAATTTTTGGGCACCCAAATCTAGTAATTACCTGTTCAAAAAGAAAGTGGGTAGTTGTTTTAGCGCTGCAATCTTTTACTGGTGCGGCTTTCGCCCATCTTGTTAAATATTCAGTTGCAGTGATAATATATCTTTCCCCTGTTCTCTTGGCGGGTGGGTTAATGGGCCCCAGAAAATATATTTCCCATTTTTCGAATGCCTGAAGTGTCACTTGTGGTCGTAGTGGCATCTCGTCCCTTCTGTTGGGTTTGTTGACCCGTTGACAAACATCACATTGCTGACAATATTCTTTCGAGTCTCTATGTATCATTGGCCACCATAATCCTGCTCGTAGTACCTTCTGTGTGGTAGATTTTCCTGCGTAGTGCCCTCCTTTTATTCCTTCGTGGGCTTCCACTAAAATTCTCGGTCGTTCATGGTCTAGTACGTATCTTCGTAAGATGCTATCTATGCCAATTTTGTATAGATGCCTTGCGATCAGTTGATAGTCGGCTGTGCAGACTACCATGTTCTTCTTCTGTGTAGTGGTATATCCTTACAGTGCAGTACCTGTGCTCAAGTACTGGATGACCTCTGCGAAGTAATCGTCAGCAATCTGTAATAAGAAGAGCTATGCATCTGGAAAGTTTTCTTCCAAATTTGTTGGTTCCTCTCCATTTGTGACCCTCAATAGGTGGCCAGGCCCTGTATTTAGTTTCCCTAGTTTGATTATTACCTTGAAGTCAAATTCTTGAAATAAAAGTAACCATCGACAAATTCTCCCCCCCAACACTGGTTTGTTAACTATGTATTTCAAGGCTGAATGATTTGTGAACATCTTAAAGTGTTTTCCCAATAGGTAATGTATGTATTTCTATGGTGCGTAAACCATAGATAAGCCTTATCTTTCTGTCGTGTTATAATTTTGTTCTGAGTCTGATAATTTCCTTCTTGCGAACGCTATCGGGTGATCCAAGTCTTCTACTCCTGGTTGCACTAACATAGCTCCAAGTGCTATTGTTGATGCATCTACATGTACATGGAATGTCTTTTCCCAGTCTGCAAATACCAAAATTGGTGCGGTGACCATCTTTTCCTTCAGGGTATCTAGACCGTGTTGGAACTCATCATTCCATTGATAATTGGTATCCTTCCTTAACAGTTTTTCCATAGTCATTGTAATCTATGTGTAGCCTTTGATGAATTTCCTGTAATATCCCGTATTTTCTAACGTTGCTCTTAGTTGGCAGACTATTTTTGGTGCTGATAGGTTAATAATGACTGAGATTTTGTCTGGATCCACTAGTAAACCCTGTTTACATACTATGTGTCCCAGTAGTATCCCAAATGGTGTTCCAAATATGCATTTATTGATATTTAGGGATATTTGGCATTGTCTGCATCCTTCTAACATCAGGCGTAAAAATTCCACATGGTTTTGTAACAGGCTATAAACCGTCAAATCATCCACGTATACTTCGAAAAATTGGTAGATGAATTCCTTAAATGCTGCGATGACCACTCTGGAGAATATCGCAGGTGCATTCTTCAATTTGAACGACATGACTGTGTACTGATATGATCCCCATTCTGCCACAAATGTGGTTTTGTGTCTATCCTCTTGTGCTATCTTAATCTGATGATATCCCAAGAATCCATCAGTGAATGAATAGGCTTCGTGTCCTCCTACGTTATTGAGTACTTCGTCCATGAATGGTGTGGGGAATGGGTTGTGTAAGCATGCATCATTCAACTTCCTCAAGTAGACGCATATCCTGATCCTTCTTCCTTGTTTCTTGTCCTGTACTACCATCGGGCTTATCCATTCTGATTCTTCGACTAGTTCAATGATGCCAGTCTCAAGCATCTTGTCAATCTCATCTTTAAATTTATGTTTGTAGATGGGGTTCAGTCTATATGGTCATTGTTTAATGGGTCTTACCTCATGTTTGAGTGGTATCTTCATTTCTCCTAATTCTCCGACTATTCCTTTCATCTATGTAAAGGTCATGGGAAAAAGGTCGTTGTATTTGTGTAACAATTATGTGATGCTTTCTAGCATCTGTTCATCCCAATAATCTCCAATGCTGGCCATTTTGGGCTACTCTACGGTCCCTATGTTAACCTTCTTGATCTTGATTGGGGTAGAGATGACCTCTTATTCTAAGGGTGGTCCTTCCACATTCCTCTTTCCTTTGACCTCTTCGATTTGAATATCGCGTGGATCATCTTCATCCAGTGCTTCTTCCTGTACATGGTAGCATGAAAACAATTCCTTGACTGTCTGCTTATTCCACTATTGTACCTCTGTGATAACTTCCACTTTTGGTTTCGTAATGAATATGACATCTCTAATCTGTTTCAGGGCCGTGTCTATGTTGGGGTTCTCATTCTCGAATGATAAAGTGACTGTAAAGTTCTGTTGGAGTGGCGCCCATGTCTTGGTTCCTTTTCTCAATTCCTAGTCTATATACCAATTTGTTGGTATGTCTTCTAAAGTATGAATGAAGTGGTGAGGCCATTCTTCTGATGGCATCATTTTCCATAGTGTTTTACATGCCTCCAAGCGTTCTGCTAGTATTCCTAGTCCATCATATTTTTGTCGGTTGTTCCATATCTGTTCTGCGCCGAACCTTATGCGCAATAATCATTTGCATTGGCACCAATCTGTGATAGTCTCTTTGTGTGCACCCCACTATCTTATAGGTGTATCCTTTAGTGCTAAGTCGAGTGATAATAGTCTCTGGTTTTCTAATACTTTGTCTTTGTATTGTGTTAAGAAAATTTCTAAATCATTTAGCCCGTGAAAACTGGGTGGTCTATTCTTGCACACCTTCTTGTAGATACGTCATGCAGTCTTTGCTTCCAGTTTTCTAACCTAGTGTATGAGTTCATTGTGCATGAATTAATGCTCCACAAATTGAGTATCCTGTCTGCAGTTGGGTTTATATAGTCCGCATCATGCGTAGTTGTTCTGTACAACTGACAGATTTCGTCTAGATCCAGACAAGTGGGTTTGACAAACCTCTCACCTTTTGATGGGTCGAGTGGAGCTATAACCCTGTAGTCTCCCGACTCAAATGTCATTTTTCTGGTCTTCAAGTTAATTATGGCATGGTTGTCGAACCCCCAATCTAGTCCAAGTAACGTTGGGTAAGGTGTTGTACCATCTACTATTTTGATGACTTCAAAGTCTGCCTTAGTGTGCACGCCATCTAGATCTATCATTACTCCTTTCAGTCTACCTATTGGTAGGACTCTATGTTGATTTGCTAGATTTAATTGAATAGTTGAGTATCCCATTGTAGGTTCTCCCATGCATTGCCATGTGGTTTTGGTAGTACATTCACCTCAAATCCTATATCTAGTATAATATCTCCCATGTTGAAATCCCCATTGTTAGCATTGATCCTAAATTCTCTACTTGTTCTTCTTCTTGTGTGTAGGTGGTTGACAGTTTTCAGTTCTGGCTCCTATTCTGTCTCACCGCTACATTTCTCTAGGATGTTTTGCATTACTTTGATGGATGAGGGATCAAATAACATTTTGATGCATGATTGCAAAAGTCTTTGAGAGTACTTACTTGTTCCATAGGTTGTATTTTGTTGGTATGGTCCAGTGATGGAGGCATGTTATATTCTGGAGCTTCCTTGTTCTGCTATGTAGTCAGCACTATGTCCTCCCTCTAGAATTCTTGTTGGGCTTATGTAAATATCTCATTTTCCTTTTGCGCATCGAACTGCTTCTTGGGGTCAGGGTTCTTCCTTACCCATTGGTTCTGCACTGGGTCCCATCGAACTGCATTGTTTCCTATTTTCGTTCCTCCTCGAGTGACTATGTTGATGTTCCATCCATCATCCATTGCTTCGGCTAAAATCCATTGAACATTCTGGTTATTTTGGTTCCTTTTTTTCCTAGATCTTTATGAGTAGGGTCAGACATTCCTTTTTATTGTGGTCCAAAGCACGACAATACATACAGGTCGTTGGTGGTAGTGGGCATTCCCGTGCATAATGTCCTGGTTGTTGGAAATTGTGGCATGTGACTAGTCCTCTCCCACGTCTGAAACCTCCTCTGGCTCATCCTACTCCTATATAGGTTGTGTGATCACCTCATGGTGCATTATATTATGGTCCCTAATTATACTGTGTGGTATTGTACTGGGGCTATGCTAGGTTGTACTGTGACTGTGCATTATTATAGGGTTGTTGCACAGTATTATACTGCTGCTACATAGTGTTATATGGTGTTGGGGATTGAGTGAACTATGGTGTTTCCTTCCCAAGCATCATTTATGCATGTACCTTGTAGGCGTCTGAGGTTCTTTCCCACATCAGCTCCATAGTTCTACAATCTTTGTCATCATGGGCGACTGACCTGCAAAAAGTGCAATATGAGTTCATTTGTACTGTTTGGTATTTCTGCATCATCGTGAAATGGCAAGGGTCGTGACCCAGTTTCTTGCATATTTCACACCATAATCCCCCTTGTGGTAGCGGTTTTGGCATCCCTGCCACCATATACTGCGCAAACGTAGGACATTCATTTTTGTGGTGTCCTTCTGTCCTACATGTGGTACACCAAACGACTTCTTGTTTGTCCTTGTTCTTATTCTGGTTCAGCTGAAATGTTAAGTTCTTCAGATCCTCTTTCAGTTCTTCGATAGCCGGGTCCATCTGTTGATACTGATTCTCTTCCAATTGCAAGGTTGCCTATAAAGCCTCTTCTTGTGTTTGAAAATTTTGTTGTCGTAGTGGGTATTTTAAGTGTGGGAGTAGTGATTTGATAAACAGGTGTCGATGTTGCATCTCGGTCATGAGGTATTTTAACTTCCCTTTTAGTCACTTGAACCTTTGATCAATCTCCCATACTGATTCTCCTGGTTTCTGTCTTATTTCAATCATCTCATTCATATACTGATCCTCTGAGCTCGGCTTTTGGAACTCATTGATTAATAGTTTCTTAATGTCATCCAGTGTCCTTGTCGTCCCTGGAGCATTGCTCGTGTCTAGACTCATGTACCAGTCTAGTGCGTGGTCTCTTAGCATGATCAATAGCTACGTGAGTTTGGTGTTGTCACCAGTGATCTTCTTTGCTTCCCAGATCTTGGCGCAAATGAATAGATGCTTCTCAGTGTCTTCTACTACTCCTCCTCAAAACTTCAGTAATCTGATAGTAGGGTCATGTCCTGCCATTATGAGTACTGAACTACTTCCTTCTCTGCGTGGTGTGGATACTTGACTAAGATTACCTAAAATGGCTCCTCCAGTTGTCGCTCCTTGTGTATATGTACTGCCTGCTGTTGAACTTCTTCTGAACTTCAGATTCCTAAACCGTGGTGTTCCCTGTGGTGTATTGGTCGTGCATTGGTTTATGGGTTCCAAAATAACATTGACCTGAAAGGGGTGGCTATCTTATTCTCCCATTCTTGGGCATTTGGTTTTCCTCTCGTAGGTGGCACACATGATTTCCTCAATCTTCTCCACATCTCGGAGATCCTCTACCTCCTCCTTGTCGCTTTCCAAGCCCTCCCTTTCGGCTATGACTCTCTTCTTGGTGTTTATCTTATATTGGTAGGGTGCTCCACTATGCGTCATTCTTGATGATGCCAAGATCCACTTGAGTTGGTCGTCATCCATCAAGATTAGGTCCAAGGGTTCCTCTTCCTTCTTCTCTTTATCCTTCCCTCCTTCCATTCCTCCTTTCTCTATCAGTGCTTCCCCCCTTCCCCCATGCATGCAGGGAAGTCTAACTGTCTGATTCCATTGTCATTACACCTTTGTTATAAAGCAGTATCTTGATAGACGTATATAGGGATTGAATATACCTTCCTCTGGGTCCTCGTAGAAATTCTTGCTTGGTTGCGCTGTATGACTTTGTTGTGTCTACCACAAACTCTGTGATGAATCCTGCCACAATACTATCAAGCCAAAATTCTACTGCGCGGGTGAATTTATTGTTCACCTACTGCAACTACCGAATTTGTACTAGAGTCCAATCTAGCCGTCAAATCTGGTTCGTTGAGTGATTATCCGTTAATCTTAAGATCTACTCTTGTAGTAGATGTGGAAAATCACAAAAAATGATTTTGTGTAAATCTGTAAACATGTATTTATCTAGGTATCTGCGTGGTGTGATTCTAGGGTTTCTATTGTCTTTGTGTGAAAATTCTATCTCTTTAGTGCTCAACCAACCCTCAATTTATTCTCTCATGGGGTTCCAAGGTCTCCACATTCCCTTCTAACGACTCATTGCTTCTTCGATGGTTCTTGTCCACTCTATCTCATCTACTCAGTCTTATCTTGTTCCTCTTAACCTGAAAACAGAACCATTTGTTGGTTTCTTTTTTCTGAGTTATTGACCCAGGGTTCATGTCATTCGGGATTCCAACAAAACCTCTAACTATTGGCCCTCCTGGTAAACCAGAAGGCAACACAACACTTGAAAGGAACTATGCAGTCTCACCTGAGATAGCTATAGATGGTTGTTGGAAAAATACTGAGAGGGGGGGTGAATCAGTGTTTTGAGCTTTTAACAATTTTTTCACTTTTCTTTCACTGAAAAATCTTAGTCTACTTAATAGAGACCAGTTGTTGTATATTCTTATGAAAATAGTAGTGCATCCAGAGATCATATTATGGATTTCTTCATTTATCAGATGTCTTTTAAACAGTAATTTAACAATATAAACTAACACAGATGAATGGGACACATGAACACCAGGATTTAAGGTGGAAACCCAAATAGGGAGAAAACCACCGCTGTTGTTGTCTCTGTCTTCAATAATTATTATTAAGAAAACATTCTACAACAATGTACTAGTGCAGACTCCTACTAGTACGCAGGCTTCTACCTGTAGAAGGCTACAACCTTCTCTCATTTACCAGCCTTTCCTGGAAGGGAGCTTCAACCCCCTGAAGATAGCACCAGTTTCTACTGGTAGATTGCTATTGCTGAAGGGTTTAACCCTCATGCTCACTGCTGACCACGTTTCATTAATTTTCACACTGGATCAGGCAGTTTCATCTAATGGTTATGACAGTAACAGAAAATATCTCAAGGATAAGCACAGATCTACAGACTGTCAGGTAGTT
>ML791093.1:441216-482274 GCA_009831015.1 Picea engelmannii | reverse complement strand
CGATGTCACCATGCACATGCCTCCAGGATTCCCGATCCCCGATTTCCCGATGTGTTTCAGCCCCCCTTGGCTGACCCTGGTTCACGTGACCGTTAACTGTAACCGCATCCTTATCTCTGACAGCTGGCATCCACTAATCCTCTATCCTCCTTCGCCGCTGTGCTGACAATTGTACCCCACTCATCGGGATTTCGCGGATCGCGATTTCGAAATGCACAAAACCTTTGTGCCCGGGATCTCCGATATCCCGATTTCCGATTATCCGACAGTGCCTTGATCTTTGACACCTGTCCCTCCATATGGACGGCTCTGATCTTTCTAGATGGCCCACACACACTATCTTTCGTATCGGGAGATCGCATTTCACGATTTCGGGATTTCTGATGCACTTGTTCACGAGAGTCGCGAAACCCCGATTCTCGATTCTCCGATACATGTTGTGATCAACGGTCCAGGACATTTCTTATCCAACGGCCGTGATTACATCGCGAAATCGCATATCTCGATTTCGGGGTTCTTGATGTCAAGAGATTTTGGCATTACAAATCCCCGATCCTCGATATTCTGTTGACGTCACACGTGGTTTGACACGTGTTAAACACTGCCACGTGTCACTCTGATTCGTGACCTACCTATGCTTGAACTGTTGAATCTTCCTGCCACTTGTCATTACTTGGTTGTGCCATGTGTCATCACCTGGTTGTGCCACCTATCATCACTTGGTTATGCCACCTGCCAGTCGGGATTTCGCATATCGCGAAATCGGGATTTTCGTTGTTTTGTTTTCTTTGCATGTTGAAACCCCGATCCCCGAAACTCCGATGGAGCCTCCAAGTTGCCACGCGTCCACAAGAATAGACGGTCCAGATCTCATTCTCGATTCAATGGCTGAGATTGAATCGTGATATCGCAAAATCGCATATCGCGATTTCGGAGTTTCTGTTGCAGTGTGTTCTTGACCTATCAAAGTCCCGATCGCCGAATTTCCGATGACTTATCTCCCTCGTATCTTTTATAGATCTGACGGTTGTCGGCCTTTTGGGAAATTTGAAGGGAATCCAACGGTCTCTGTCTTCCTTCTTCTCTGTACTCTCCTGCTGCGCGCGTTTTATCCTTCCCTGCCATCTCTGCTGTTGCCATCAATGACAACAACCATCAACACACATTCGTCGCTTGTTCAATATTTGCCAACAATGGTTGACTGTAAGACTCAGGTGTTTACAATCTGGGATAGAGTAGGGGATAAAGGGTTTCTTGATTATTGTCTTGTTCTATGAGCTGTTACTGTAATCTACTTGTTCCTAGGAATCGTATGCATATAACTCAAAATACAAATGGATTGTAATAATGAATTTGGTTATTCATCAATTATAATCATCTATTGCTGAAAGAAGTTAAAGATATGTAAACATTCAACACATTACACAAAGATTACCGTGGTTCACCCCTCCTGGGCTATGTCCACAAAGATCTGGCTCTTGGCTCTTTTATTATGGTGGTTCTTAATTTCCTTGCACCGTGCGCTTATAGTGGTTCGCAAAAGTGGGTAAGATCTATGTGAGGTGAACTAGATCGGACCAAGCTCTACAGCCTGTGGTATTATCCTCAGATCTACCTTCCCTCCTATCTATTCTTTCTCAACATCTTACAAAACTCGGTTCATACAAATCAAAATCCTTCCCGCATTGCCGACAACAATACTCAGAACGATCACACAATGACAATCATAATCCTCATAAAAACTAGCATAAAATCAACTGTGATAACAACAACAACAATAACCACTCTTTTATATGATACTTTTGTATCTATATTTATACATTTCGGGCTTTTCAACCACTTACAGAATATTACCAAAACCCTAACCCTTCTTACGCTAGGTTTTTCTCCCATGCACGTGTTGTTCTTCCTCCAACTATCTCTTTACTCTATGCACGCTTTCTTGCATTCGCTCGTGCTGATCTTTTGCCAATTGTCACTTCCGTTTCCTACACACTTTCTTTCCCATGGTCGTCCTTCTTTCCACTTCGGCCTGGTGCCAACAACATGGTAAAATTTCCAAGTTGACATAAAACGTATCTGTGAGACTTTCAATGATTGAGAATTCATATGCTATGCTTATAAGGAGATAGAAATAAAATCATGTATGTATATTCATACATTTGCATGATTCTATCACTTAACACATTATTTATTCCATGTTTGACATAGCATTTTTGGTGTTGATACTATCAATCCTATAATGCAACTATGAAATATGCATGATTATGATGTTTATTATTATCCACAACTTAATGCCACTTCATTTTCTTCATTATTTCATACCATTCCCATGTGCATGTGCCACCTACAACTTTGTCACTTGTTAACTAGATTCCTATCTTAATAAAAATCTCACATCATTCATCGGATGGATATTATCTTTATTTGACTTTAAATGTCACCTGTTACGATGGAGAATGAACACCTATACATAAGACATGGAATAAAATTAAACCTTAAAAGTCAAATATTCCACCAATCACTCAAATGTGTTAGTAAGCAAGGACATTTTAATGCACAATCAAATTCACTCAAGTAGATGCAAATGAAATTCAATCATGCATAATGTGATATAAATAGAATAATCAATAATTCCCAAGAAAGATTGCATTTGATGCAACCAATCAAGCTCAAGACATGATTCAAAGAATGAGTCTTCATTCAAACACAAGATAAATATAATCGATCAATATTCTCAATCATCTCATGCAATTCAAAGACATTCATAAAGGTTAGATAAGTTGATAAAATCACTTTTGAAGATGAAGCTTAACTTGAAAATTTTAGAAAATAGGGGTCCCCAAGTTTTCCGACTTGGGGATAGTTGAGTTATCAACACTCCAATTATTCTACGTTACTCATGTAACAAGAGGCCTTGCACACTTGCGTATCTCCAAATATAATATAGAGTGAGAATGCCCCTCTTTGGAGGAAATCTAGGTAATTTATCTAGAAACACATCATTGAAGTTTTGATAAAGGATGGTATTCAATTTCTGGAACTTTTTCTTAAACTAACTCCAATATGTGGGATCCATATAATTAGAATTCCATCCTCAAACATTTCATTAGTTTCAAGGTTGAAAATTTTCAAACGAAGATTGATTTTAGAGTGCCTCTTATTTTACTTGAGTTTCCATGTTCATTAATGCAATCAAAATTCTTGTTATAGCAGTAAAAATTAAATCATTGTGATTTCAACTAGTCCATACCAATGAGGACATCATAAGAACCAAGTGGTAAATTTTCAAGTTCCTAATAAAGGATACATTCAACTCTAATGGAAAACTCTCCACCATTTTACTAACCTTTCTCTTGGTCTTGATCACTAGATAGAATATCCATGAATTACTATGCTTGTGTTTCTTTAACAACACTAGTTTCAACAACTTTAGGAGTAACATAACAACGAATATATCCTAGATCAATTAAAATAGAAATGAATTGCTTGGAAGTCTTACCTTCAAATTCATCCATATTTTATTAATGGTCTTCCTAGGGGTCTTATAATAAAACATAAATATGAGGAATTATTTGTGTCACATCATTCATAGTAGCTCCTATTAGATGTTGCAAATAATATTGGTTTTATTCTTTTGTTGAGGGAAATATCTATACATGTGGTATTTTCCATAATTCCAACATTGGATTGGTTTCCTTGTCCTATTTCCTAAAAATTTAGATGGCTTGTTCGCACTTTGACCTAGCTAATTTTGATAAAAGGTCCTTGGTTGATTTCTAAACTAAGGAGGCTTGAAACCTTTCTTCCTTTGGTCAAGCTTCTCTCTTTTCTTATCCTTTTGTACCCTTTGGAAATATTTCATGTGTTTATTATGTTCATAACAATAATTTTCCTTTCGAACTACCTCTTCAAGTGTCCAAGGCTCATCAAATTAAATAATAATCTTATAGCATTGAGGCATTCCACTCAATAGATTTTGAATATTCATATTCTCATATCTAATGTACTTGACATATCTCAACAATTACAATAATTTATTTACATTCTCATCCATGATCATTTTCCCCAATTTCATATTATGGTATTTTTGAACTTTACCTTCATAGTAATGGTTAGAGAGGTACTCATATTGACACTATTTCTTGAATTTCTTCCAAACAATATTCCTTTAATTTATCTTCATTACTTGTTAGAGGTGATCCCACCAAATAGAATATTTCCCATTTAAATTGAATATGGTAAATCGAATCTTCATATTTCTTGAAGAGTCATGAACTTGGAAATATTTCATTATCCCAAGAATTCAAGCCTCAACTTGTTGTCTAGAGTTAACCTCAACATAAAATTTAGGTGGTTTTTCCTTTCGGAAATATCCTTACAAGTTATCTTTAAGAGGCATCTTTGTACTATCACTACTGGGATAATATTATGGGTTTCTTAATGAGTCTTTAGGTATATATTAATCACTAATGAAAAATTCTTATGGATATCACTTGTATGTCACCTCTCAAATGGTTCTTCTTGCACAATGGAGCTCTTTGTAATAACAACTTCTTGAGTTTCTTTGGGTTCCACTGACATTATTCAATTTTTCTCCATGTTGCATTTTCCTTTGTATACCTGTCAAACTAGTTGCATCGAATTGGTTCTAGTCTTCTTGATCTTTTATTAGAATTTCAATGTCTACTTTGTAGCTTTGAAGATCCACCCTCAAGCTCCTCATAGCCCTAGTGATTCTTCAAAATCATAGGGGATTTGTAATTCATTTGCGATGACAGTTTCGTGTTCCAACCAATACTAAGGGTTTGTTATTGTAATAAATTTGGGAAAACATAAATATATTCAGTAAAAAAACTCCAATTCTATTCCCCACATAAAGAGATATCCAATGACTATAAATTTTCTTTATTTCGATGTGAGAGAAAAAAATTATGGGATTTGGAAGACAATTTTTTGTTATGTCCTTATAACTTTTTTGTTGTTGTAAGACTTATTACCTAGATTAGGCTACAAGAATTGTCCAGAAGAAAAATTATGTTAGTGTTGTGGAAAATGTTCCCCTGCAGGCAGGTGAAACTCCCCTTAGATTAAGATCCCTTTGATCCAAGATAGAGAGAAACAAACAATTACTATTTTCCCTAGATCTACTCTATATGTCAACAATTAGAATGAGAAGAGAAGGATATATGACTGATCTCTTTTGCGTCGTCTGTCCTTGCTACTCCATCCCTTGATCTTCATGTCCAAGCTCCAAGAGAAGTCCGTTAAAGAACACAATAATACCTTCTTCTTATACACTATATTTTCAAGTAGACCAAATATATCTATGATGATTTAAACAAAAACAGACATGGATATAATGAACACATAGGCATGAAGGGAATATACCAAGTTATATATTAATGGAAATAAATCAATAGTGAAGCACTAACAATATCAATCTTGATGTTGCAGCAGCTCCTCCAAGTTCTACTTTCTAGCTACTCGAATGTCACAAAATCATAGGTATGATGCTCTAAGTTCTCTCTCCTTTTCACTCAAGCATGTCCTCCATCATATAGGATTTGAGGCATCACAACCATAGGATAGTTTTGAGGAGAGGATGTGATCAAATGCGGACTTGGATGAACCAAAAAGATTTTCCTTGCCTTGAATATGAAGTTGTGATATCCCAAGGTCGAGCCCTAGTTGTAATCATGAATTGTAACATGTTTTGTAGGCTGGTGAGCCAAGTGTTATAAGCTAGGAGACTTATGTGATTATTAGGTTGGAGAGCCTAGATGTTAAAGGCCAGGAGCCTATTTTGTACATATAAATATTCATATTATTAATATAAAAAACATCGTTGCATGTAGACCTACCATAAATAAAGAGTATGGGGGACTAAACTCCACTAGGTTGGGCAAGGGAGGAGGCTAGGAGTTTGGGGGAAAATGGCCTAAACTTAAGAGATTACACCCAAGATAATAATATATAATTATTATTCTAAAGGTTGTAAAGGGGATATTAATTTATCCTAAGTTTCTTTGGGAGGAGGAACAAGTCCCAAGTGGAGAGGAATGTGCTCCTGGAGAGCCAAGTGTCATCCAATACACATGCAGATTTATGGGGGGGCATTCTCACCATTCTGGGCATTCTGACAATTCTCACCATTATTCTCTCATGGCTGACCATGCTAGCCATCCGTTACCCCAATTGACCAGCGCACCCAGCAAGCACATAGTAACCTTGGAATGCCATTGTGGAATTCCTGAAACACCCCGAACCTCTACAACAAGCCGAATTGATACCCTCACTACACCTATACCCTGGGGGTTTCCTACGTATTGTATTGTCAGTACCTTTTCCCCACGTCCAATTTCTATTGCTGCCATCACCATGCCCATGTGTTTAGGAGAGGGAGTGAAGAAGTAGGTTTTCAGGCTCCTGGATACAAGAAGCAGGTTGTCAGGCCTGTGAGAAACTCTCTCCAGGTGAGAAGTTGTTGGTGCGATTTTGATCAGACCAGGGTCCTTCTCAGGTTACCAACAAAAGGTACAATGTAGTCTAGAGCGTTGGCATTTTCATCTCCTTCGAAGAGAAGAAGTCTCACCCGAAGCACTGCTGAGACAGATAGATAGGGAAGGGTAGGGAAAAGACTTAAGAGGATCCATAGAGCCTTTAGGACTCACTCTTGATCTTGCGTAAGAGACATGAAAAGATCTAAGACATGCATGTGCAAGAATCGAACCTACTTACATTGCGAGCAAGCATTTAATGTAGAACCATCAAATAGAACTCATAAGCCATAAGGAAATACTGTAATGCATAAGTAAACACACATAGACACAAAAATTTAGGTCCCTCTTCATATTATCTTTAGAATCTTTCTCTGATTAAAGACTCAGAAATACATAGTAGTGCATTGTACAAACTCTTGGATCTAGACTCACGTCACAGAGCTCTCATTCTCAAAACTGATAGAACCCATTCATTACAGACTCAAGACTTGGCTTAACTCGACTTACAACAATCATCAACAACTAACTCGAATAACCCAACCCAACCAACCAACAACCCAACCAACCCTTTTACAATTATTTTTATCTCTCTATATAAGTTGGGTTGTGTCTTCTTTCTCATCTTGCACGCTTCCTTGTTCTATTGCAAATGTTTGTTGCTTGGTTGGCATTGCGTTGTCTTTCACAACTTCTTTTCTATTTCTCTTTCTTGCTCTGTTGTCCAACTTATGTTGAATCTTGTGCAACTCGTGCTCAATCAAAACTTGTGTGATTCCTTATCCCAAAAATGAAGGGCCTAATAGGTTGCAACCACAATGCTTGAATCACCCTCGAGTCAAGTGCTTGTTTCTTTCACATTTTCTAGGAGTATCTATTGTGTTCCCTTGTCCTTATTTTCTTCTTCCTTAGGCTCTTCTCGTTGTGATTCTTATTATTTTACTTTCTCAAATGAAGGGCCCAACTATTTTACCAACTCTAAGGCTCGTTGTTTCACTCCTTGAAAGGTTCCAACTTTGTCCTGCCAATTCTTGGTGAGGAGTGATGCCTCGACAACAAACTGTTGGGTTGTTTCCTTCCTATCTGCCTTTGACTGGGACCCGACCAACAAGTTCCACTCAGAATTTGTTGTTGCATCAACTTGATGCATTTTCATGTATACTTTCTGAATAATAGGTCGGAAGTTGTGCAACTCTTTCTTTTCCATGGACTGTGCCTCAAAGAGGGCATTCAACTCATTGTCCACCTGTTGAATTTGGTCGAACTTTTGTTGTTGTTCCATAGGGTCCATTTTGACCGCAACTTCTTCATTCAACACCTAGATCTTTGTGTGCACCTCTTCCAAGACTTAGTTTTGTCAAGAAATGATGCCCATCCAGTCACTGACTTCCCTAAAGATTTTTGTGAATTCCACTATGTGCTTGTGCAGTGTTGATCGGGCATTGTTGCCTTCCAATACTATCTTCTGCATTTTCTCTTGCAGCTTCTGGGGTTGTTTCTCTACCTCTTGCTGGACCTGTTGTAACTGTGATTTCAACTTCTCAACTTGAGTGGTGAGTTGCTTCCATGCTCCTTGTAGAAACTTGATCTGGTGTTTTGTCTTGCCTGCATCACTGACCTCAGGTAATTCGGGTGAAACCTTCTGAATCTTCGGCCAGGCTTCGGCAAGTCTTTCCTGCACTTTTTCCATTTTGCACCGAACTCATATTTTTTCATGCGCTTCTTGTATCCTGCATGTTCATGCGACAAGATCTTCCTTTCTTGAAACCTCGACGGATCTCTCTCCCTCCTGAAGCCTTTTCTCTAGTTGATCAGTTGATGCTCTGATCAGTCCAAATAAGTGCGTTGTTGGCCACTATACGAGGTCATCAAACGAAGGAGCGCATCTCTTGGTGATTGTGTCTGTAGTGCAAGTCCTCTAGCCGTTGAATGCTCTGAGAGAGTCTCTACCTCCTTCTCTGTTGGTGGCCCTGGTGCAATCCTCAACCGTAGCTCTAAGGGAAAAAGATTCAGAACCTTTGTTCTAGATATGCATTATTTTTGCGCATTGATGAGGGTCCTGCAGAACCCGTTCCATTTGCTCACGCGTGGATGTCGTGCTCGGCCTAGGTGTTGATGCTATCTACCTCTGACTCTTTGGTAGCTCCAGCTCACTTGTTGCTTCTACTGCCTGCATTGTGGTGTCTTATACATACTCACCCTTGGCTAGTGAGGGGATTTTTTGTTTTCTCTGGGCATGCAACTCCTCCATAGTGTGGGTGTCTTTTCCTAGCATTGAAAGTTCAGGCTGTTGTTCTTGGGTGTTTGGATTGATATCATTCAGCTTCGTTCTCTACTCTGACACTTTGGGGTCTGGACCAGAAACTTATGATATTGGCTTAGGTGACTCTTGGGTTATTCCTAGGAGTCCTCACTCCACTATTTCTGGCTGATCGAGCTACATCGTCTCTGGGTTTGTGGTCTAGGGTGGACTGGTGGTTGAGGGGTTTGGTGATTGAGGCGGTGGAGGTGATGGAGGGTGCTTAGTGATGAATGTGGATATAAGTGTTTCAGGCTCTAGGCCATCTTGAATGTCAATGATAGTGGTGGCTTTGACCATTTCGTGGGTGTAGGGAGTGGTTGATGCAAGTGGTTGGAGGTTCAGAGGTTTGTTTGGCGAGACCCCGATTCTGGGCCTATTCACCAATGGTTTGGTACTAAACACAACACCCAATATCTAGTTAACATCTTCACCTAACAACATGACATCGACTGGCAGCTGATAGAGGGTCGATATTTTCCTCCACTCTAATTGTTGTATCTTTTCTTCCTCCTCTGAGTCTGATTGTACCGAAGCATCTGGCTTCTTTGGCTCTAGGCTTGAGCTCAATCCTTCTCCTCCTTCCTTGTATTTTTTATTCAGAAGATCCGCAGGTAAAATGTAGTGCATCCCTGACTTACATGGGCCACGTTTGACTCTTGTCCATGAAATTAATTCCCTATCAAAGGCCTCCTCTTCCAGATATAATGGTAGCATCCTTGTGTGGAAATGTTCCCTACTGACATTTGTCGGCCAGAAAAATGTATGGTGTCGGTTCATGCTGAAGGCGATATTTCTCGTATTGCTGTTGAGGATATCCTGTAGGATATGAAACCTCTGTGTTTCATATATCAAGACATTGTACCATTTAGCAAATTTTGTGGCGTTGATGGTTGTATTCTCGAAATCTGACTTGGATAGCCATGGCTCGAACATCTTCACCATGTGCCCTCTGTCTGGTATCGCTCGCTGTCTTCCCACAGGTGGCTTCCATTTGAACATTGTGAATGCCACAAGTAGATATCCATAAGTGAAAGTTCCTCCCTTCTCTTGTGCCTCCTTGCATGCCACTAGTAGTTCCTCTAGTAGGTAACTACACCAATTGAACATTGTTCCATTGGTGCAAAACTCAGCTATTTATAATGCATTTAGAGTGCATTCTCCCTTTTAGTATGATCTCATAACCTTGTTGGCTATGATGTAACAGCCAGTATGGACTTTCTCGGGTAGTATTGGTTCAATTACTGTTGTGTGTCCTCCCCTCTTCATGTTGAATTTCTCATACAGGTTGAGCTCTCCTTTATTTTTCCCATGTTTACTGGGACCCTAGAAGCCATTTGACACATCCTCTCCTTCGGAGGGTAGTCTAATAAGCCATTGGATGTCTTCAACATGGATTGGATACCGCTTATCCAACCATAGACTTCTTTCATGCACCCTACTTATTAGAAATTTCGTGCATCGGGCAAACTCACCAATGGTACCAAAGACTGGTAGGTCTCTCAGTTTCATGATGGTCAAATTGAATAAATTGATAAATTCTGGTTTTGGCACAAATTTCAGCTCTCTGGTTCCATCTGGAGTCATCTACCAAAAGACATATGTGTGCATCTGAGGGAACAAGATTGAATCTGTGAGGTCAAGTTCGAGGAGCTTAACATGCTCCACTTTACCTTTGAGATCGCCCATGACCTGGACCTGGGGGTCGCAGGGCTCATCTGGTATTGCTTCTTTTGACATGGCACTTCGGCTTGTTGTGGCTCTCAGCATTCAGACTTCTGTAGAAATCTAAGGACTGCAGATTTTACAATGGTACAGGCTGGTTCACTCTACTGAATTCGGAAATGGCTATGCTTCTTTTAGAAATGAGGCATTTTCAGGCGAGTTCTCACGACCTTGTACTTGGCTTAACAGGAAATTTTAGCAGTAACTGTTGTTCATCATGATTGTATGGACGCAACGGGTTCTGAGTTGTCTGACTGGACAGTTTAACAGGGTAAATCCTATCAAGTGATTTTGGTATTTACTTATTTGCATGAGTGGAATAGGGATGTGGCCTATTTTAGACCTTTTTGTTTGACGGTTGGGTGTCCCATCGTGAACTTCGATGGCATCTTTGCATAACACGTCTTTATGGCTTAAAGGAATTCATACGTGGTACTAAAATGGCAATAAAGGTTGTGACTAGACTAGGTTCGTGTGGAATATGGATTCATATCGTATTCAGACTCATCCTTTCTCCAACCACAAAGGTTGTCCTCATCATATTAATGATTTTCATTACTGTATTCTCTTAAGATTTGGATCCTGCACTGTTGAGTCATTAGTTCTGTATCAAACAACACTTAATCAGAAAATGAACTATGTGTCATGTACAACACTGCACATATTGACTTTATTACTAAATTTACAAAAATTTCAGAAAACTCAAATCTAACTATTGTACAAGCTCTTTCGAAATAGAGAGACAATCCTTATTTCTCAGTTTGGAGACAGGTAGGGCTTCAGGCGGGCACCATTCACCCATCTTGGTTGCAACACACCATCCAGTTGCATAAGTCTGAATTCTCTTGAGTTTCGGATCTCTGCAATCATGAATGGTCCCAACCAGTGCATACACATATTTCCAGTATTCTTCTGGTACCGACTATCCTAGAGTAGTACCTTGTCTCCTTGCATGAATACCTTGGGCTTAATGTTCCTATCATGCCAATATTTTTGTCTTGCTCTTTCAACTGACTAATGAAAGTCTACTAGAAATGTGGTCTCTTCGAGTTCTTGTAGTTCTGTAAGTCTCTGCGCAATGTATTTCTCTTCTATCATGTGTGTGACTTGTGAAATATACAAACTTGGAGTGATGAACTCTGCAGGCACCATTGCCTCTCTCCCATAAACCAACTAGAACGGTGTGTACCTGTGGAGTTTCTTTGTGGTTGTCCTATAAGCCCATAGTACAGCAAGAACTCAATCATCCCAGTCCTCTCAGTTTGTGAAAAATACCTTTTTTAGTCCCCTTTCCAGGATCTTGTTGAAGGCTTCGACTTTTTCGTTCGCCTATGGGTGGTATGGACTTCTCTTGTGATGTTGAATCATAAATTTTGTTGTAAGTTTTTCTATAATGCTGCTAATGAAATGATCTCCTTTATCGTTGTTTAGGTTCCTAGGACATCCAAACCAAGTAATGATATTCTCGAAAATGAACCTGGCAACAGTATCTGTCGAACAATCATGTACAACTATTGCTTCTACCCAATGGGTAAGGTAGTCATTCATGGTAATGATGTACCTAGCCTTTGAATGTTTGGCTATGGGGTTGATTGGTCCAATGAAGTCAACTACCCATTTGTCAAATGCTTGTAGAGCTCTAACTGGTTGTAGTGGTAGTTCATCTTAGTGTGACAGCCTGCCCATGCGTTGATATACATCACATGATATAGAATATAATTTTGCATCCTTGAAGAGTGTTTCCCACCAAAGTCCTACCTGTAGAAATTTTTGTGGTGTTTCCTTTCCTCCTACGTGGCCTCCTCCAACTCCACTATGGCATTCCCAGAGTATCTACTGCCTTTCATGATCCAGGACACACTGTTTGAGGATGTTTTCTAGTCCTAGTTTATACAATTGTCTGTCAATCAGATGGTAATATGATTCTCTAACAACCATATGGTGTTTTTGGGTTGCAGAATAGGTTTGAGGATAGGCCCCTATACTGAGAAAGACTGTTATGTCCTCCAGGTATTCCAGAATGGCCTCAATCCTGAAAAAATCTGCATCTCAGAGCTGATCATCTACCGCTCCACCACTTTTCCCTGACTCTAACTTGGACAGGTGATCAGGTCCTACGTTGCATCTTCCCAGCTTAATGATATCTTCAAAGGAAAATTCTGGAAATAACAACAACCATCTACAAATTATCCCTTCCAACACAGGTTTGTTAACTAGATATTTCAATGCAGAATAATCAATAAAGAATTTGAAATGAGACCCTAACAAATAATGTCTAAATTTCTGCAAAGCATAAATCATGGCCAAACCCTCCCTTTCCTTCATTTTGTAGTTGTGTTCTTCTTATGACACCTGCTGACTCGCAAAATAAATAGGGCGATCCATAGCTCCATCTCCAGGTTGCATTAATATGGCTCCTAAGGAAATTCTTGAAGCATCTACATGGACGTGAAATTCATCTCCCAATTTGGGAATATCAGAATTGGTTTTGTTATGAGTTTCTCCTTAAGTGTCTCAAATGATTTATCACATTATGGAGTCCATTGGAACGTTTCAGGATTTTTCGTAGGTTTTCCAGAGGTATAGTAATGTTGGCATATCTTTGGATGAACCTACGATAGTAACTCATGTGTCCCAGTGTGGAGCGCAATTGCTTAGCACTCATGGGTAGTGGCATATTCACAATGACCACAACTTTGGCTGGATCTACCAATACCCCTTCTCGGGAGACTATATGGCCCAACAAATTCCCATGTGGTACACAGAAGATACACTTTCTGAGATTCAATGAGATCTGAAACTCTCTGCATCTGTCAAACATTAGCCTTAGCAGTGTTGCATGTTCGTTGAGTAGAATATATATTGTCCAATCATCCATATAGACTTCTATAAATTTGTGAATGAAGTCTCTAAAATCTTCTATGACAATCCTAGAGATAATTGCAGGGGCGTTCTTTAAAAGAAATGGAATCACGTTGTATACAAAAGATCCCCAGTCTATTATGAAAGTGGTCTTTCTTTTGTCCTCTTCAGCGAGCCTGACTTGATGGTATCCTAAAAATCCGTCTGTGAATGAGTATGCTTCCTTTCCTGCAACTTGTTCTAGAACCTCGTCTATAAAGGGTGTTGGGAAAGGGTCATGTACATAGGCAGAGTTGAGACTTCTATAATCTACACAAAATCTAATATCCTCTGTGTCTTTCTTGCTTTGAATAACTATCAGGCTAACCCACTCTGCTTCTTCTACTACAAAAATGAGACCTGCTTCCAACATCTTATCTATCTCCTTCTTAACCTTCTCTTTTACTCTTGGGTTAAGATGATATGGTCTATGTATAACAGGATTGGATCATGGTTTTAACTCAATCTTCATTTCTCCCATGATTCCTTTGATTCCCTTTAACTCAGAAAAATTCTTTGGGAACAAATCCTCATATTCCTGCAGTAAAATCTGTATTTCCTGACTGGTTTGCTCATCCAAATAGTCTCCCACCATGGCTATCTTGGGTTGCTCTGCGATCCCTATGTTGATTTTGTGCAATTTTAATGGGTGATTGTAGGAACTATCTGTCTGGCTAGGTATGGTGTTTTGAATTTCTCTGCTCCCCTATGTCTCTTTGATGGCTAGGTTTATCATCTCTTCTAAGTCATCTAGGTTATCTAAATCTTTGCTAATCTGATAACATTCTATGGGATTCTCAGTAAAGTGCAAGTAGATATTTTTTTGAAGTTCTTGGATATGTTTGGCACATACCATTAAGTTTGATTTCTGATTGCCATTATCTATAAAAAGAAATTCTTTAATATTTTGCAGGGATACTTCAAGCTCAGGGTACTTACTTGTGAATGAGAAGTCGTTGCAAAAATGAGCTTCCAATGTTTTCCAGTCATTGGTTTGTCTTCTGGTTTTCTCGTGTATAAACCAAGCTTTTGGGATTAGACCTAGCGAGTGGGGAAATACTTGAACCCATAAGTGAGAGGGTATCCCTGTAGCTTGCCACTGTGTCACGCACTATTCAATGTGTATTCTAGGATCTGATTCTCCGTTGAACAGTTGCGTAACTTGGAGATCCGTCTGCATCTCTTATTCTGGATGCTCCTTATTTTGGAACCAGTACTTGATAGATTGCTTCACCTCATCCCAAGTGCTCAGTGTGGCTTTATGATTAGCCCACCATCTAGTAGGGTTTTTTTGAAAGGCTACATCTAGTACCAATATTCTTTGATCTTCTCTTACATTTTTCTCAATATTGTGAAAAAACTTGTCAAGATCCGAGGTGCCATCGTATACAGGGTTTTCTCTAACTTTAGTCCCAACCCATATGGTTGTTTTGACAGTTGCACATATTCTTGAGAATCTTTCATGCGACCCTTGTTTCCAACTGTCGAAAGCCAATTCTGAATATTCATCTACTGATTGTATACTTATCCAACTTATTGACCCATCAATGGTGGGGTTTATATAATTGTTTCTTGTCCCAGCTATTACAGTGTACAACCGGTCCAAGTCCTATCCCTCCATATTATTGTTTGTTGGTTCTGTATACCTGGGTCCTACATATGGATCCAAAGGTTGAACTACCTTGATTCCCTCAGCCTCAAAGGTCATAGTGTCTTTCTTTAAGTTGATTACTGCATAATTATCATAGGCCCAATTGATGCCAAGTAGTGCAGGGTAGGGGTCCTTATATCCCATGATCTCAATGAATTCAAAGTCAACCACTATTTGTACTCCTACTACATCTATTTCCATGTTCTCCAGTCTTCCTATGGGGAAGATACAGTATTGGTTTTCCATTCTTAACTGAATTGGGGAATATGTCAACCTCAGTTTTCCTAAGGCTTCCTAGGTCTTCTTAGGAAGAATGTTCACATATGACCCTAGGTCCAACATGACGTCCTTAAGTTCAAATTCATGACGTCCTTGTTGGTTTGTACTTTTATTCGTTGCACTCTCTAAGTACTTTTCTCAAGAAGATTGGCCCTTATACTTTCTTCTAGGGGTTGTTCATTCCCTAAAAATAGGTATAGCGCATTGCACAACTTTTTTGTTAGTTGATCATTCCCTAGAATGTCAGAGAATAATTGAAACCAAAGGCCAACTACATTTTGAGGTTTCTCAGGTTGTCTTGGTATGACTACAGGGTTTCTAGGTGCATGGGGTGAAGCGGGGACTTGCGCTATCTTAGGGTAAATAGTCGGTTGGGGGGATTCTCTTGCATTTCAAGACTAGGAATATTATGAAATACTTCTATGGCATCTTTGAAGAACAAATTTTGTTTTAGAGGGTCATACCTATCTTCCTTAGGTGCTACTTTTTGGATATGAGGTAGAGTATCAACATGAGCTCTTGTCTTCACTCCTCCTCGGGTAACGATATTAAGGTTGGGCAATTGTCCCTTGCTAACCCTCTTGATTTCTGAAATGATGAGGTTAGTTCCTCATTGTTGCACTTTATCTTCCCATTTTGAAATTAATTCTGGGAAATCTTCAGTTGCGTGTCCATTGTTTCTGTAGTGATAGCACCATGGCCGCCTCGGATGAGGACAATATCTAGCCAAGTGACCTTTCTCATCACAATTATAACATTTGCTTGGTCCTCTTCCCCCATTTCTTCCTCCTCTAAAGTCTCCTTAGGTTCCACCTCCTTGACCTCTTCCTAGTCCCTGAGGGTTTTCATTCACCTGAATGTTGTTTGGTCTAGCTTGTCTACAAGTGCATCCAATGTCCTACATTGATTGGTAGTATTTGTGGTAGATGCGCAGAACTCACAGTGTATTGTGTTTAGTATAGTCAAATATTTCTACAAGATGGGGCACTATCATGGCCCATGCCCATGGGTTCAACAGATTTCACAATACTCAGTTGTTGGTGTTGCTTGGCCTCCTGGAAAAGCATGATATGGGGTGGGGTTATGGATTGGTAAGTGAGTTATCCTGGAGATATTCCACTAGAATCTACAGAGCTCTGAGAATTCCTGATCCGACTTGTTTCTTAAGCCCCGGAAAGGGAGGTGTAGTAGTCAATGGATTGTGTAACAGTGAAGAGGTACACTCCTAGGGTGGGATAGACACGTGGGGAATGAGATTCTGTGAGATGTGGGCGTAAGTGGCTCCTTAGAGGAAATCCTTCCTGTTGTACTGTGCAACTTCATGTTGTCCCTACCTAACCTAGGAATCCCTTTCCCAATGGAGTTTAGTCCCAGCTCGGGGGTTACTCACTACTGAGAGTGATGAGCAACGTGGTCTATGGATGGGAGGTTCATGGAAGGTTTGCACTCAGTTGATGTACTTCAATTTAAATATAATTACCAATCCTATTTTCATTTACATGATGTGTATTTGTACATGCTATATTGATGAGTATTTCTTGTATATGTTGTATGTATAGGCTTACTTTTATTCTACATTAATCTGTGTATTAGCAGAATATGTTGTATGTTTATGTATATATATGCATATATATATATATATATGCATATGATAATTGTTATTTCTATGAGGTAGCATGGTCGGCCTGTTGGTGGTCAGGGATGTTACAAAATGGTATCGGATTGTTTTCTGGAGTAGCATGGCCCGACCTGGGTGGTCGGGGATGTTACAAAATGGTATCAGAGCCATGGTTTCAACACTGAGCCTGAATTGGCTGGATAGGTGGTTAATGAAGAAAAGGTTTCAGAGTGAATTGTTGTTGAGAGGGACAAAATTCAAAGTTCAGAATGTTTATGAGTGTCAGGAATGCACCATGTGAACACTTGGACTATGTTCAGAATCTCAGGAAGTATAGTGGTTCAAGAAAACCTACAGAGGAAGGATACCACCGTAACTGTGGTATTGGGCCTCAAAGTTTATAATTTGGACTGTAGGATCTATTTGGGAGAAGGCAGATCCTTCACAACTGTCATATCTAGGAAAATGATCATGGTGGTTAAGCACCGAAGTCCTTCAGTACTTCGTCGCTCTAGTTGTTTGAGGTTACTTTTTGTAAAAGGGAGAAAAATAGTCGAAGCTTCAAAGTCCCGGAGGGGATATATGTCATAGATATGAGGAAAAGTGCTTGATCTTCAGATCAGTCGAAGACATATCAGAGCCATTAGATTGAGTCAAGAGAAATAGGCAAGGCACACCGGTGAAGAATAAATCTCATCCATCAGATCTATGCACAAGTGATTGTGAGTTGTAGATCTCACAGTAGCTCGAAAGTTCGACACTTCGAGAGAAATGGAGTGTGATAGAGTGAAAAAATTATGAATTCTGGAGTTAATATGGACCATTAGTTAAAATAAACATGTGTCGATAGATTATCTTGTTCGAGAATTCATCATTCAGGATAAACAAGGTGAGATAGAGTGGAAATTCCTGAAGTCCCAAAGTTTGGAGTTGATCTAGACCGATCATTAAAGGAGGCACGTGTCGGAAGACCATCATATTCGGGAGTTCAAAACTTCAAGAGAAATGGAGTGTGCTAGAGTGAAAACTCCCGAAGTCCTGAAGTCCAGAGTTGATCCAGACTGTTCATTAAAAAATTCACGTGTCGACAGATCAACGTATTCAGGAGTTCGACATTCGGGAGAATTGAATTGTGCTAGTGAGAAATATTTTGAAGTATCGAAGCCCAAAGGCCCAAAGTGTCATGGCTTGTTGACTTCACCTAGGATGATGTGGACACATGGGATTTGTTCCACATGTCATTAAGTTAAGAGCCTTTGGAATATTAAAATTCTAGTTAGAACATGACATGTGTCACTCATTTGATTGGGCCACATTTCCGCGTCTAGTATTCCAAAATGTGGCACTCTTCTGGAGAATGGTTAGTCGGGCCACTGATGGTCACATTGGATGCATGGAACCAGACCATGAAGTCCAGAGACTTGGCACTGCGGAGGAACTTGGTCAGCAAGTGTTTAAGTATGAATAATCCCAAAGGCCTGAAGGCTGGAGTCTACCTCGATTGTTGATCAGGGAGGACACGTGACAACATATGCGGTAGTCCAGAGACTTGACACTCAAGAAGAATTGAGAGTATGAACATTTCATAATTCCTAAAGTTAGAGTCGTGAAGTTGATCGTGGTCATTGGTTAACAAGAAGGTGAAGACCATTGATGTGTTGTTTTTGAATTCGTTGGTCCGGAACTCCGACGGATATATGTAGCGGTACTTCAAAAACTCACGAAGCCAAAGATTCATAGTAAATATCATTCGTAATTTTCTAAGGAGACATGCAATGTAGATCCACCCCACTCTGCGTGTTTTCCAATTCAACGTTCAAAAGAAATGAGAGAAGAAGGTGTGAAATTCTCCAAAGCCAGAAGTTCTGAAGCGTCGAAATTTCAGATAAGAGTCTATCAACTTAGTGATTGGTCACAACTTGTAGTCACATGATTTGGGGACTGAAGAAAAAGGGGGATAGCACCTAAATTATTATTTTAAGAACAGAAAAAGGCTTAGAGAAGGAACCATTAGGATTATTGATTGCGCAAGCCGCATCAAAAGAAGTAAGAAAAGTTTGTACAGAGGAGGCACAACTAGTGTTACTAAAAGCCATGTAAGCTCTGTCAAGTGTGCATAGAGCCAGTGCAAGGAGTACACAAAGTTCTAGGAGGGTGCAAGAATACTTTGAGGGAGTGAAGTGTTGAGACCTTTTGGAAGTCATAGAAATTTCAAATATCATGAGAGATAGCGCAAGTGCGCACAAACAAAATTTCTTCAAGTTCGTGATAATGTTTTCTCATAAGCATAGTCGAGATCCAAGAAGTCAAGATTGCAGATGAATAAAAGGCCACAACCTTTGAACCTTTTCAAAGTTCCTTCATCAGAAGGAAGTGACAAATCTCAGGAGGGAGGACCTACTACAGCCATTAGATTGGCTGTGAGATTTGATCTGGACCATCAAAGATATATGTCCAGACAAGGAGGAGTGCACAGAGGAGGAAGGCAGATCCTAGTTGTTGGATATGAGCATGAAGGGTAGAGAGTTTTCGGATCCAGGTAATTTGCATGAAGGTTAATTCCTGAAGTCCTACGGACTTCGTGAAATTCAGGCATTTAGAGCTCGAGTGCACAGGAGAGAAAAAATGTTGAAGCTATGAAGGTCGAAGTATATCCTATTCATTGGTGCCCGTATGTACATGTCAACAAATCGTGAAATCCAGAAGATCAAAACTCCAGGAGATTTCAATCGAGGAGTTTGAAAAACTCCTAAAGGCTTGAAGCACATAAGTAAATCCTAGCTGTTGGCATAGGAGGACATGTGACAATTGATCATTAACTCTGGAGGATTTGAAGTGTGGTGCTTCAAAAATGCCTGAAGCTTGGAGTAGCGGAGAATATATCAACCGTTCGTAATTTGTAGACACGTGGCATAAGATCCTACATTTCAGAGAAAGCTAGTGCAAAAGGGTGGAGAAATTCTGAAGTTGTCGGTAGTCGAAGAAGATCTGGGTCATTGATCCTGTCGGGACAGGTGTCACAAGATCCTGCACTCTAGGGAAGGAATGCTCTGGAGGAAGATGGGGTTGGGTGGAGCAAGAACTTCCAAAGGCCGAAGAACCAAAGTTCATCTGCATCATCAATCAACAGAGGACAAGTCATATCCTTCACTTTGAAGGATAGCCATTTCAGAGGAAAGTGGGGCCCTGTGGGTTGAGAAATCTTGAAGGTCAAAGAATCGGAGTTCATCATGATTGTTGAAATTTGTGGACGCGTGTCAGCAGATTTGACACTCCAGATATTTGTCTCTCCGGAGGTTTTTTTAATTGAATACTTTGGAAATCTTGAAGCACGGGGTCCCGAAGCTATTTTTGGTCGTTGATTTGGATAGAGAGAAAGGACTGTTGATCCCTCTCACGTCTTTTGTGAACTTCGTGAGTTCTTATTTTGGGAGATTGACATTGTGGTGAGTTGAAAACACCCGAAGACTGAAACTATGAAGCACAGAGTAATCACCTATTGGTTTAGCACCTGGTCATATCTGTGGTCATATGCTATCACAACCGAAGGAAAAGGGATAGGGCATGAAAGTTGAATTTGGAAGCACGAGAAGATTAGAGAAGCACCCAAAAGGTTAGGTGAGTTCGGACCTGTACCAGGTGGAGTGAGAAGTCTTGAAATTCCTTGGGTATCATCAGATAGGCCCCTAACTTGGCACAGTGTCCCTTAAAGGATTATGTGGGTTTTGAAAAGATCCTTGTTCGTTATTTCGAGCACGAGGAAGGAAACAAAAGCCTGTGGATAAGGTTTTGGGGATCAACATGAGCTTGAGAGCCAATTCACTCCATCAAATTGATCGATCCTAGGCTGGGAGGTCACGTAGCCCAGGAGGAAGAGGGGGTTTGGATCAGAAGTGTACCAAGGACCTATGCAGCCTAGACAACAAGAAAGAATATTTCAATCACACATGATTGAAGTAGAAGGTATGATCAATAACCATGCATTTATTACTTTTAGTTGATTCAGGAGTTGGTCATAGCTATATATATTCCCAAGTAGTGGAAATATTGCAATTTCTAAGAAGCAAGCATGGGAAATATTGGCTAGTATAGTTGGATACATGAGCCAAGACAAAAGTAATTTAGTTGGTTAAGTTTGGTCCAGCGGGCATGATTGGGCTGAGAACCAAGGAATATTGGAAAATCTTTCCTTTGGGTTCATGTGATTGTTAAATCAGTATGGATTGGTTGGACCAACACCATATTGTCTTAGAATGCCATCACAAGGCATTCCCTTTCTTGGATAAAGAAGTAATCTGAGAACAGACCAAGGAATTCCTAGGTTTGTAGCTATCAGAGAAATTTCAGTAATGCAACTGAACAAGTGTCTCAAAAAGATGGATGTCAAATAATTCTATGCAGCTAGAAAAGGGGGCATATGTTCATCCTTATAATATGAATAGAGATTGGATGTGCAAGTCAATTTTGTGACTAGTAGTCAAAGAGAAGAGAAGGTACAAGAAACCTCAAGTACTAAGGTAGTCAGTTAGAAAAAGGCTGAAGTAGTTTAGTTCGAAAAATTAATTGGATGTTGAAGAATCCAGAGTCTATAAAACAACTTGGCTTGGAATTTTAATTCATCCAAGTATGAGTTGGGATAGTAGGATCCAGGAAATTAATGAAAGTTGAAGCTTAATATCATCTTAGTATGTGACTGGAAATGTGAATCCAACCAAGAGTGATTGGATAGAAAGTACCCAAGTTAGAACTAATCATGTATAGTGCCTACAATGAGAGCATAAGAAGATTCAGGAATCCAGGAAGAATTGAAGACTTCTGGGATCAATAAGAAACTGTACATGGCGAAGGAATTCAATGCAAGTTTTGTGGCAGCAAGTATGTTATGGCTTGTTGGGGCAGCCAAAGGAAAGCATTCTTTCATGTTTCAAGTGTTTCCGATGATGTTGTTACATATGGAAGGAAGTAAGAGAAAGTTTAAGTGTTGGTTATAAGTTTGATAAAAGAAGCATGAAAGCTTCTACTATCATCAACTAGTCATGTAACATTAAATTCATTCAATGACAACTATGTAGGTAAGTATTTCTCTTTTGAAATTATGTTGCATAATTTCCAAAGGGAAATTTAGGTAAGAATTTCTCTGATAGAATTTTATAATACACAATATGGTATTATTTAAATTCATTAACATGAATAAGATACCACTAGATATGGTAAAGGCTAGAGGTTTTTTATAGTTATCAAAGCTTTTATCTTTTGAATGCACACACTGACATAGTATAATGTCATGTTAATTTGGTTATGGGGTAATAACCAAAGAAATAAAACATAACAACTTGTTATAGGAATGAATGCCAGTGAATCTATTCATGTATGAGACTAGGGCATGGTTGGATATGGAAAAGTAGATATGGAAAGGTTATGAACCACACAGGTACCAAACTATTCCTACCTTTAAATAAAAATTGGACTGCAACCTTTTTGCTAACACTAATGAACAACACAGAATTATATTTTTGGTGTAGTGTTCGAGTCGAAAAGGAAGGCATCCAATTAATTGGGAAGACAATAGGAAGTGTGTGGAGAATTTTTCAAGACATTGGCCAAAATTCCACCTTATCGATGGTGATATACATGACTGATATAAAGAGCATTATGTAATTCAATGCAAGGTGCATTGAATAAATATGAATTGAGAATTTCACTCATGCATAGTAAGTGATAGAATTGTATACTTAAATGCAATTGTTGAATGTGTTTTGTAAGTACATGCATATATATTATTGCATGGAAATAATTGTTACTAGCAATTGAAATGTCGTTAACTCATGAAGTTGAGGACATTTCAGGAGTTGTTAGACATCGTAACAGGAAATTTGCAAGTCAAGTAGTGATGTAAGCATTGACTACAGAAAAATTTCTTGTTCAAAAAAAGAAGTAATGAACTTACATATATTAATTATGAACATGGATATGCATAGAATTATGAGTTATTCTATTTTGTTAAATTTTTTGGTAATTGTGATTGAATTTCTAGGTGCAGGAAATTCTAAGATCATTGCATAAGGTTTTGTACATATTGCAATTGAATTATGATGTAAATAGAATTTTTTGGCTGACAATACTGACAATTTGTTGGCTATATGCAAGATGAAGCATTGCAGGAAGAGTGGTATGCAGTTTGGTGCTTGTGGAAAACCACAAGGAAGGATGCATTCCTAATATGGAAACAACCAAGAAGAATTATGAAATAGAATTTCATGTTTTGGGGAAAAGTTGAATCCCCTTTGAACTAAGTTTGAGTTCCTAAATGAATTATTTTATGTTATCTCATGATAACTACATGTGTGTGTGTGTTACACATTATTTTGGTCACCTCAGTGATCACCTAAAAACATGTGTTCATGTTCCCTAAAAATATTAAACAAGACTTTCTCCATGGAAAAAGTGATTTGCTTTCCTCTACCAAAAACCATATGAAGGAAGGTTGTCGCACCCTACTAAATGCATGGGGTGCGACGATGCCTGATCATCGCATCTTGCACTATACCTGGACTACGACATCGTCACAAGCTGCTTCTGTATAGGGTGTGAAAATTCTTAAAGAATGGGAAAAGTCAAATTTCACGAATCTTCTAGAAGGGGATCTTCTAGAAGATGAGGTGGCCTCCGATCGGTTTAGATCTTAATCACTTCTCTAATTTGGTGGGATCATCCTAATATCCTCATCCATCTCTCTTTCACACTATATAGGGAGGGATATCTCATGGAAAATGATAAGGTTGAATAGGCTAATATTTGTATGGAGAGTTCTACTTTAGATTATGCTTGAGAGATTTCCTTTAGCTCTTCAAGTCATATTGTGGATCTTCTTCATTCAAGGAATTTGGAGCATAGGTGTGTGTGTTGAAGAAAAGAGACATCGAAAGGGGACCTTGAAACATCAACTACTTTCTATTCACTTAATACAACAATGAATTTCTTACTTATATAATCATCTTGTATTCTATTGTATAATTCCTTGATCATACACGTAGACTTCATTAGAATACATGTATCTTTGTTTTCCCTCTTTGTTGGTTTGTGGTTCTTAGACAGACTTACTATTCTTCAAACTCAAGGAAGGAGCTACAAAGACCACACTAGTGAGGACAAGCATCGTTTAAAAGGTATGTCCCTTGTAACTCATCAAACTATTTCATTTGAAGATGAATTTGAAGGTGAAGTGTGCATTATGTTATGTTTTGTTCTAGTTTCCTGTGGAATCTAGGGAGATCTTTTTTATGTCCGCATTTATCGATTAATCCGATAAAAAAATTGGTGACTATATTGGGGATATGACTTTATTTTGGTTTTTTGCCTCTTATTTTCTTTTATCTTGCCTTCTTTTGGTTAAATTCATTCTCCGAGTCTGTGGGTGATCCATCTGGACTCCCTGGGTCTGAAAGTTCAGTTAGATTTTTTGTCTTTCTTTCATTTTTTCCTTAGTTACAGAGATCGTCGCACTGTACTATATATCAAGACTATGAAGATCCTATGACATGGAACTCTACTGGTGAAAACCAGTGTGACAAAGTCGCATTGTGCTCTATTGGTAGCCTGTGATGACCCTAGATCACCGCATTGTGTTGCACTGTCACCTGCAACGATTCCTGTAGGAATTGTTGGAAAGAGCCAATTTTTATTTTTGATCCAGTTTTGCCTCAATTTCCTGGGATGAACTTCTAATACCAGTGTTTGATTGATTTATAATTTTGAATCTTGCATTCGATTGGTCTTCAGGAATTGAAAGTTTTTCTTGGTAATTTTGCAAGATTTGCTTTTGATTTTTGTCACAAGGTTATAATATCTTGATCTTGGTCCCGAGTGATTGTTTGGAAAAGAGTCTTTGATTTATTTGAATTTTTGGATTTTTTTTACTTTACAAATTGATTATTGATTGAAATATATTTGTGTTTACATTTGACAAAAGGATTTCATATAATTTTTTTTTTTTTTTTTTTTTTNTACATTAAGAGTTTGATTTGGGAATTGTGTTGAGAATGTGTTAATTTTCTTGGATTACACTTTCTTTTATTCATTACATCTCTGATTTGGATTTGAGAAAGAAATATCTAAAGTCATTTCTTCTTTTTAGTAATTGTTCACAAGAAAATTCTTGCATTCAAAATATTTTTTAAGAGAGAAAATTGGAAAATTTTGTAGCTTATGATTATTTGGAATTGTGTTCATTCGAGATTGAGAAATTGAGATTCGTAGCTTTTGTACTTCAAAAAGAAATACCTTCTCCCTACTATAATTAGAGTTCATTGAATTGAAAATTTTCATAAACATCTCTTCTTTCATGTTATTGGGTCAAGGTCACATACGTCATCAGTTTTATTTCCATCTCCCTTTTGAGTAAACAACAACCTTTAAAATACAACGTAATTTTTAAATTTATTAGAAAATTTATTTTTATAGAAATTATCTTCACCAACATTAGCTAGGATAGCGCTTTGGAATAAGTTGTAAGGCACACTCTCCAAAGCATAAAAACACACAATAGTATCTTGTGATAGGGAGAGTTCAAATACACTTGCTACATTTTGTCTTGGGAAGCCCTTCTAACACAAAGTTCAATGATGAGGTCACATTAAGACTGACAGAGTTACTCACCCTACTTTGTTGGTCTTAGTGTAGAGATTGTGCGTATTATTGGGGGTCACTTGAGAAGAAAATCCTATGGGGACCTTCTCGAGTTGATTTCGGGATAGATACCCTACCTTTGTGCATGGATCAAACTGTCGACTATTTCCCTAGGCATCATTCTCATAATTGGTAACCTTTGTAGCCTATCTCTCTAGGGTCTTTACACGACGTGACTATGAAGGGGAAAGTATTCACAGTACCTAGAATTGATGTTGGCCAAAATCACTCGAGCTCCTTGGAGGGTATACCCACGATTGTGTGTGGGAGCTTGCACCAAGGTGTAAGTCCGTTAAGCAGGTCAACAACATAAATTTTCCACCCGATTTATCCCAGCCCCTTGTCTTGATTTTGCGACGTTGGATTTCATCACCAACTAGTGACTTCGAAATAAGAAGGTTTGTTTTCTTGGTTTGATTTCTAGATTTTATTAGTGAGTGTTGTTTGTTTCTCTAGTTGGCCATATATTTGTTTATTTATTTATTTGGTGCGTCCAACATCAACCTTTGTCGTTCACATAGGATGCAAGGGTTACCTCCGGAAGATCCGTAAGGTTACCTCCCTTTGCTTCCTAACTCGCCAGAAGGATCTCCTGAGGGAGAAGTCAATAATGAAGTAGCCTTTGAGGTTGGAAGTTCACATTCTTTAGAGGAATTTAGAATTCATAATTCTTTAGAAGCATTCATAAATCTTGTAAATCCCTTATTGAGTATTGGACAAGATCCACATTTTCTCCAGATGAACTCATCAAGAGAACTTGTCGTTGTCAATAATATTGAAGACCTACTGGACCTAACGGAGAGTCTGGAATAGACGATCCACTTTTTCAAAGTGAATCATTTAGAACCCCGTTTCATATTGCCGGAGTTTTCAATCCTAGCTCAGGACACGATTTGTTTGACATGCTAGGAACGGATTCTAATCAACCTATGGCATTGCAAATGCCTGAGACGTTTGTTACCTATATGGTACCTTTAGATCATTTCACTGGCACAACCAATAATGTTGTCTCAGTTTAAAACCAATTGTTGGTTGGTTCTCACTCAATTCTTCCTCTCCAAATTGCCCACTCTACTATGGTCCCACAAGTTACGACTGTTTCTACTGGAAATGTGCTTATCACTCAAGATTCTATTGGAACACCACTTCCTCTTAGATCAAATACGTCACTTCCTTCTGGGTATAACGCTTTGAATACTTCCATTTCTATTCCTATCCAGAATCCATCCAGAGGGTCTAGACTTTTTATTCCTCCTGGGTATAATGTTGCTATTCATTTTGTTCCTACACCTACCCAGGTTCTCTCCGGGGGGCCTTACGTTCCTCCTCCACCTTTGCCTAGAGGATCTAATCATCCTAGCCCTAGTGGCTCCAATGTGGCTGGGGGCACCAATCATTCTGTCACTTCTAGTTTTCATATTCTAGTTGGAGGGCAACCTCAAGTTGGGGGACAACCTCAACTTGGGGGGAAACCTCAAGTTGGATGCCATAACCCATTTTATGGTCAAATTATACCTTCATTACAATATCAACCTTGGAATCTTCCTTTCCAAGGGAATCAACAACCGTCTGGGGGAAATATCCTCAAGTTAATTCTTTTGTACACCTAATTTCAGTCCAAGTTTTATGAATCCTACCTGGGGTCAAAATTTTCAGTCTAATGTTCCTTTCCAAGGGAACATACCTAATCAATCAAACCCTGTTGGATATTTGAATAAAAACCCTCCACAACTGAATCTTCCAGGACTTTCTAACTATCTATAGACTTCTTATGGTCCTACTAGTATACCTACGGGACTACCTCCTCAAAACTACCAGTTTCCTCAAGTGAACAGACAATTTCCTTTTCTTTCCACTTTGGATTTACCACATTTATCTAGGATTTTGAATGATCCTATTTGGAATTCTCCTTATTGGAGCATAATACCGGCCAAATTATCATATGAAATTCCTAAGTTTGACGGTCGATCAGGATAAGACCCGAATAATCATGTCATGACTTTCCATCTTTGGTGTTCATCCAAATCATTGATGGATGACTCTATAAGATTATGAATTTTCCAACGAAATCTCACGGGTTCAACAACCAATTGGTATATTGAGTTACCACGAGGTTTATTTAATGACTTCCATACCCTAGCCATGGAATTCCTAACACATTACCAGTTGCCAAATCGATACAAGACAGGAACCGAAATTTTGAGTTCTCTTAAACAATCCTCTTCCACTCATATTTCTGATCATATTCATGAGTAGCAGAGGAGAAGATGATTAATAAAAGTTCCCCTTCCTAATCAACTATTGGCTGAGTGGTTTACCAAATCACTCATTGGGTCCATAGCCTGTGATGTCACCATGGGTCGTGTCATCACTGATGAACATGCGATAGTTGTGCTCAATATCTAGATCCCATTTATTCACAAACGAGCACACTTTATGACTTGATCCCCGATGACCCTCGTCCTTCTATGAATCCTACCCCAACACCTCTAGTAGCTTCTCATGCTTCTGATGGTGTGATTGGCACCTTTCAAGTTGATACTTATTCTAGACAAGTCGTTCATACCAATCTCAAGTCTACTACTTCTAATGTACATAATACGCCTACTCCTACTCCTTCTCCCGGTAAAACATATGAAGTTAATTCGGTTCAATGTATGTCTACTAGTAAAAATAAAAATAAAAATAAAGGGAAGGGTAAGAATAAGGAGGATTCCCAAAACACATCCTTTTGATGAGAAATATAAATGTAAACCTCGTTATCCTTGCCTTATTTGTGGTGACAATCATTATACAAATGATTGTCCGTGACATGCTAAGGTTACTAAGTTCCTGCAAAGGACCAGGAAGCCTTCTACACCTGTCGTCTTGTCACAATTGTTTCCTTCTCAGCAGTAGGCCCAATTGGTCATTCATGACCAAACCTCTCCCTCTACCTCATATTATGTCCTTATGTGTACTGGTGACTCCAAAAAGAATGAAGTTGCAGTCCCAACTCGAGCCAAAGATTATTCTCCTTAGAAAGAGAAATTTGATGATTTACCACCTTCATTGGTTCAACCTCCTCCACCAACTTCACCTCCACATGGTCCTCTTCATCTCAAATGACTAGGTCTCGATACAGTTCTCCATCCTCCTCCTAAGGGTGTTGTTCAAAAGTCTTCATTTAATCTTCACACACATGCTGCCCAAAACTAAAGTATTGTAGAAGACCTTGCACAAGCACCCTCTACGATGTCAACTCTTGAAGTCCTTCAAATTTTTCCTACTCAACGGAAGGCATTGTTAAATGATATTGGTGGAATTGATCCTACCGATACCAATTTGATAATATTTGACTTGGAGGATCATATTCCAAGGCTTCCTCCTCAATTAGCATTTCAGATCAAAGTTGTTATGGAAAATAATAATATATTTCAAATCATTATTGATGAAGGATCCTTGACTTGTGTTATGTCTGTTACTTGTTGGAAATCTATTGGCTCTCCTACCCTTACCGAGTCACACAATACTCTTAAGGCCTTCAATGGTATAGGGTTTAAACCTTACGGTGTTCTTCCTTCGTTGTCTATTATGTTAGAAGGTAAGGCGGTTAGTGTCGAGTTTGAGGTCTTTGATGCACCTCTTGATTACAATCCTCTACTTGACTATAGCTCGATTGATTCCATGTGTGCAGTTGTGCCTACCATTTTTCGTGTGTTACATTTCCCACACCAAGGAAAGGTCATTACTGTCGACCAACTAGCCTTCTTTAATTCTAATTCACGTACTAGAAACATACCTTTTATCTCAAAAACACCTCCTGGTTATGAGAATGTCGGCCTGGGTCTTTTAAAAGATTTAACCTTGATGGGTACATTTCCTATTCAACCACCCAATATTCCTCCTCCTTTTTTCACTTTGATTAACATGATGTCAACCTATGTTCATGAAACCCATGAGTCGTATGACCTGTAGATAATACCTCACTCTAGTGATTATCTTCGTTATGGTGACAGGATGCCTTTAAGTATAGTGGAATCAACTTATCAAACTATTCGATCATCAACTCCTTCTCCTCCTCCTCTCTGTGATACATCTCCTGATCCATTCCATGTGATCTTTCCTACTGATGAGATGATCATGTTGGTCATGTCTATTGAAGATAATCCATGGGATGATGGGAATCATCATTCTATTCTCTTCCTAGAATGTGAGACCATAGAGAGTTGCCAATGGATTTCGAGTCTTTCTATTGTTGTTGTTATTTCTTTTGTTCATGAGTCAACACATGATGTTTTGTATGAAGGGAAATTGAGTAACATTTCACCTACCATTCCTCTTGACATATCAATTAAACCTGGAGTCGTGGAAAAGGTTCATATCGGTGCCTCATGTTCTATTGATGAGGTCTGCACTTAAAAATCCCTTTTCCAAGAATTGCGTGACGTTTTTGCCTCAAGTTATGAAGAAATGTCAGGTATTGATCATGATATTGTTGTGCATGAGATTAAGACTTACCTGAACACTAAAACCGTTCGACAAATACTTCACCCAGTACATCCACGTAAAGTTGCTTCTATTAAGCTTGAAGTTGAAAAAATTCTTAAAGATAACTTTGTTTATCCTATGGCTTTGACTAAATGGGTCTCTAATGTTGTTTCGATAAACAAGAAACAAGGCATGATCCATGTTTGTGTAGATTATAGAGATATAAATAAATCTTGTCCCAAAGACAATTATCCAACACCTTTCATTGACCAGATCGTTGATGATTGTGCTGGGAGTGAAATCTTCTCCTTGATGGATGGTTTCTCCGGCTATAATCAAATCGATATTTTACTAGCGGATCAACATAAGACTTCTTTTATTTTCCCTTGGGGAACCTTCATGTACCGAAAACTAGATTTTGGTCTAAAAAATGCTAGTGGGACTTTTCAGCGCACTATGTCTTATGCTTTTCATGACATTAAGAACATTGTACAACCCTATCTAGATGATCTACCAACACATTCCATGCATTGTCAAGATCATCCGACACATTTACGAGCCATTTTCCTACGTTGTCGTTATTATCGCATACATTTGAATCCACACAATTGTGTTTTTTGTGTGGAATCCGAATGACTTATTGGTTTTATCATGTCTATACATGGGATTCGGGTAGACCCCCTAAAGGTTGAGGCTATTCTTAATCTATCTCCTCCTTCCACGCTACGCCAGCTCCAAATTTTGCAAGGGAAGGCAAACTTTTTACGTTGATTCATCCGCAACTACACTGAATTAACGAAAGAATTTACTTAGCTTCTCAAGAAAGGTTATGATTTTGTATGGGACGATACTGCAAACAAATCTTTTGAGGCTTTGAAACTTTCTTTAACCCGTACACCATTGTTGTTCTCACCTGACTATAACCGATATTATTTCTTATACTTAGTTTCTTCAGACTCTACCATTTCCATGGTTTTAGTCCAAGAGGACGATTCACACGATGAACATGTTATATACTATTTGATTCGGATTCTCACGAATACCGAAACCAAATTTTTACATGTGGAGAAACTGGCCTTGGCAACTATTCAAGTTGTTCAACGATTTCATCACTACATCCTATTACATAGAACCATGGTCATTTCCGATTTCAACCCCATGCAACATATCCTTACTTGACAATTGCTAGGGGGAAAGGACTCTAAATGGATAGTTATTCTCCAAGAGTTTGATTTGGATTTTGAACACGCCAAGTCAAAGAAGTCTTTGGTTTTTTCTGAATTGATATGTGACCTTCCCTCTACTGAGACAAAAATTGTGGCAGAGGATTCCTTACCAAACGAATCCCTCTTTCTGATCAGTTCTGATGACGTATGGTACAAAAATATTATCATCTATCTCCAGATCCAAACTTTTCGGCCTGATATTTCTAGTATAGATCATCGTCGTATACAATATCAAACCCACTAATATATCATCTTGGGTGATACCCTTTACTGCCATGGTATTGATTCCATTTTTCAACGATGTCTCACTTGTGATGAAGTTGAGAAAGATTTGAATGACTATCACTCTGGAGCATGTGGAAGTCATATGTATAGGTATCCCACTTCCCAAAAGATCTCATGAGATGGTTATTTATGGCCTTCATTGTTTAAAGAATGCATTACTATTGTACATAAATGCCACGCTTGTCAAAACTATAACAATAATATCTGATCTCACCCTGCTCCCCTTCACCCTATAGTTTTTGTTGGTCCATTCTCTAAATGGGGCATTGAATTCATGACATGTAACCCTCACTTGGTCGGGGGGCATGGATACATCATTGTAGATGTGGATTATTTCACTAAATGGTCCAAGGAGATGCCTACATTTGATAATACCATGAAAACTGCAGGGTTGTTTATATTCAATCATATCATTACTAGATTTGGTGTCCCTTAAGCCATCGTTACTGATCACGGTAGTCATTTTCATAATTTAATGATGCTCGAAGTTACTGAGAAGTTGGGTCTTCACCATGAAAACTCAACCCCCTATTACCCGCAAGCCAATGGCTAGGTTGAAGCAATTAACAAAGTTCTCACTACTATGATTCGACGGATGGTGGGAATTCATAAGTCAAATTGGCACACGATGTTGTTCTCATCATTATGGGCCTATCAGACATCCGTTAAGTATTCCATGGGATTCGCACATTTCCAATTAGTAAATGGTATCGAATAAATTTTACCAATTGAATGTGATATATCTTTGAAACTAGCCGTTGAACTTCTCCCTAACACTTCTGCTGAAGAGGAACGTATTTTGTATTTGATGCAATTATATGAAACCTGTCGTGATGTTTCCTTAGTCATTGAAACTCAGAAAAAAGTGTGTCAAAACCCAATATGACAAGCATGTCAAACCACTTGTTTTTTCTGAAGGTGATCTAGTTCTTCTTTACGAGCAAGATTGTGATTTACTAGGGGTTGATAAATTCGAGCCCATGTGGTGGGGTCCTTATATTGTGAAATGAGTGTTGGAGAAAGGGGATTATGAGCTGGTGGATTGTGATGGAATTCCTTTCAGTGAACCCAGAAATGGGCTTTACTTGAAGAAGTACTATGCTTAAATCATTTTTGCATGAGTGTTGTGTAGTTTTAGTGTATTATACTCCTGTGTGCTTTTTCATTTTTGGTTCCACCTTTCGATTGCTTACCTTGCATTGTGCTTGGTTTCTAGATGTCAGTGTCTTCACTACCCTATATTGGCTTCACTTATGGTACTAGTCGCATTACTCAAAATTTAGCATCTATTGCTTGGAAAATCTATACACCTATGGATGAATTAATTAGTCTACATGGTGTTTCCCTTGTTCGTTCCACTAACAATATCCTGGAATACAGTACATTTATTGAGTTATTGACTGACGTTGTTGTTGGATCATGTTGTCATTGATGCCAATGGTTTGATTGATTGATGTCAAAGGATTGATTGATTGATGATTGATGTAATATAATATGTATTGTCCTTGATGAGAATGCATAGATGAAGATGGATCAATGAGTTGTCATTGATACATGATGAAGATGGATCGATGTGGTTTCATTGGTATATGATGCATTATTGGAAAAATGTATAGATTACTCATTATTGTCTTATCATGATTGATAAGGTGCACAAATGGATCCAAAGTGGTCCCCTTATGGTGAAATCCCTCACAGGAACACATTTTGCAGATTGAGTTATCCTAGAAGAATGGTTGGTGTTACACGTGAAAATTACTCAGCTGGATAAGTGTCGCATGTTCCTCTCAATTGTCGTAAGTGTCGCATATTCCTTACAACTTTCGTAAGTGTCGCAAGTTGGTCACAAATGTCGCAAATGATGTTCAAACATACTTCCATGTCAACGACACTAAGGAGACACTTAGAACATCTCATATGCTTGATTTGAAGAAGGAGAACTGGTTTACTAAAGTCAAATAACTCTTGACACCTGAAGAGGGCTCTGAAACAAAGGTTCTGAGGGGGAGCGCTCCCCTATATCAGCTCTAGGAGCGCTGGCGCTCCCCTACAAGGATTCAAGGAGCGTTATAATGCTTTCCTACCCCCTCTGAAGGAGCACTACTAATCTTAAAGGAGTTGGCGCCCCCCTAAATCTTACCAAGGAGCGCTACAACGCTCTGAGGCCCCTTCTAAGGGAGTGTTGCCTAATCTGAGGCAGTAGTTGGCCCGTTGAGGAGAATAAGGGGAGGATCCTTCGCGATTAGGAGACAATTGTGTTCGAATTCTTGGTTTCATCAAGAGATCCCTGATCTAAGGGGGAAGTTCCCAACTTTTTCTAAAGATAACTCAAGAGGTTAAGCTCCTCTTAACCTATATAAGTAGGCTCTATGATGGTGGAAAGGGGGAAGAACTGCTAGTAAGAAAATTATGATCTTGGAGGAAACACACAGTCAGCCAAAGGAGAGCGATCAGTGAAGCTGTTGTTGTCCAGGTTGTGGATCTTTTAGGCAAGGGTTAGACGAAGAGGACTCGACGAAGCTATCGCATTCGCATCTACGATTGTAAGTACTACTGCAATATTCTCATCAATATGACACGCTTGGCCTGTTTATTTCTAGTTTGTGTATAATGCCACATGAACTTATCATTAATTGATAGATCTATTTTCAAGCTAATATCAATAGAGTAGGAAGTGGTCGTATCTTGTTTGTCTGCAGAACTCAGCGAGGAGCAAAGGATTGGAGCGCAACTCGGAGCGTGCAGGGACAAACATCGATAAAAGGTACTTATGTCATCCTTCCTTCTCATGTGTTAGTTTAGATAGATTTGAAAGGAAGTCAGTGTCCATGTTAATCATTTTTTGTCTTAGAGTTAGGGTCAAGCTCTTTGAGACAATCTACCTGTCCGTAGGGAGATTTTCCTACAACAGAAACTGGCGACTCCACTGGGGAGATAGCTTCAAATCGAAACCTCTTGTTTTGATTTCTCCTCATTGACCTTGTTCTATCCCTTGATTGTTTCAGACCTGGTTCACTCCTCTTTTGATTGGTTTCATGAGCTGATTGGCTCCTTACCCCATCACACTCAGCATAATTGTCGAAATTGAATTGCAATTTTTTTGATTTTTTGACATTTCTGGGAGTTTTCGAACCTGGCGCCCCTGTCCTTGTGTTAACAGAGTGCCAACGCTCCCCCATAGCCTTGCATAGAGAAATATAACGCTCCTTGCCTTTGGCAACAGAGCACCAGCCCTCTTTGGCCCAAAAATCTTCCAGAATTGCTTTTTCTGGGTTTTGCCTCTGTGTCTCCTCTGTTGAGTAACCTTCTAAGTCAATGTTTCTTCCCTTTCATCCTTGACATCTGTCTTTTGCTTGAAGAATAAACATCTTACTAGTTGAACTTTGTAGCCTTCTTCACCATTGTTATTGAGTTTCTCTGTTGATTAGAGTCCAAGACTCATGCATTGTCTTTCTCTCTGTTTAACTGAGTAAAAAACCCTGGCGAAGGTCATCAAAGGCCTACAGACCTCTTCATCTTGATTTTAGTCAAGATCATTGTTCTTCAATTTTATTTTATTTTCTTTTGGGTGTGAAGTTTGTTTTCTCTTTGATTGTTTCTTTTCTTTCGCTTTTCGTTTTGATTGCAACAAAAGGGTGTATTGTTTGTATGACTTTTGCTTGTGCTAGTTTGGTTTTCATTCATACAAGAAGGTAATTAGCAAGACAAGCATTGTGTTGAATTGATCATTATTAATATGCAAACAATAAAAGACATCTTCATGATTGATCATGCATTTTAGAAGGCATCTAAAAAGTTTTAGCATCACATCGGGATTTGATTGAGAATTGTTTGAGGACACTCTGTATTTGTGCTTGTTAGTGAAAAGAAATTTCTCTCTCCCTTAGATAGATGTTCATCGAAAGGAAATGACTTCTTATCATATTTGATGCATTCTTTGGGTCTGAGTCATAATTCCATTTGTTTCACTTCCATGCACCCCTTTGCGTAAAGAACAACTATAAAAATCAATGCTAATTAAAAATTATCTAGAACTTTTTCTTTTCTAGGATCCTCCACCAACAGTAGAATAGGCTTAGTACTTTGGATTAGGTTGTGAGCATAACTCTCCAAAGTTTCCAAAACAAACAGTAGCATCCTGAGTTAGGGAGAGTAAAATCCAATCATCGTATAAGTCTGCCTGGGATCCCCCTCTCACACAGGGGTTACGCACGAGGTCGCATTCGGGTGAGCTATGGGGACTAACCCTCCGTGGTTTAACTGATTGTGGTGGTAAAATCGTATTATGGGGGTCACTTCAAGGTAAATCCACAATTACTGCGTGGAAGCCTTTTAGTTGATTTCGGGCTTGATACCCTGCCCATACGTTCGGATCGGACTGTTGGCTGTTCCCGCCCAGGGGCTGACTGCGAATTGGTAACCTTAGTGGCCATAATATTTAGGGTCTTACACAAGGTGACGGTGACGGGAAGTCTCACTGTACCTGGAGCAGACATTGGTCAAACTCACTCGGGCTCCTTGGAGGGTAAATCCACAATTACTGTGTGGAAGCTTGCACCAAGGTGTAAGTCCATTAAGCAGGTCGCCATTGTAACTATTCCACCCTATCCCCGCCCCTTCTGGACTTGATCACACGGCGTTGGATTTCATCACAAACTAGTATGGTCATCAAAAGAAGGTCCTGTTTGCTTGGTTGTAATTCTTAGATTTTTTTAGCGTGTGTTGTTTCTTTTCGCTAGTTGGCCATAGATCTTTTTCGTCGACTCTTCTTTGCCAACATCGACCCTCCACAACGCTCGCGGAGGCTACAGGGACTTCCTCCAGAAAATATGGAAGGAAACACCCATTTACCCTCTCATTCTACGGAGGAATCTCCTCAACAGAGCGAGGTTCAAAACACTACAACTTCCCAAGAAGAAGTTCCCATTCCTTTGGAGAATTTTCGAATTGTTTCAGAATCTCCGGAAGCTTACCGCATTCCGGAGGGATATGAACGATAGATCCTCCACCTGAATTCCACTGGAGAATTTGTTGTCATCAATCCTTCTGACATTCCGGCTGGGTCTTCTCAAAACCCTTTAGCCAATGACCCTTTTTGGACTGCAGATGTTGTTCGAAGTCCACCACGCTTAGTGCGAGATCTTTATGGAAAAGGGGAAGGTGTCGATGCACCTTTTTACTACACTGTACCCCCAAATCACTTCACCAGTACCACTACTTTTATAGCCACACCACTTGTTGGTCCAAACACACCGTCCGTTGGCCCAAGGTCTACTATTCCCCTCCAGACAGACCATTCTACAATGGTCCCACACATTCCGACTATCCCACCCAGTAACGTGGTGGTTAATCAAGCTTCGATTGGCACACCTACAACACCAAGACCTACACTCCCTTTTGGATTCAGGGTGCTGAATGCTTCCGCTGCCACCACTGCCCAAACTACTACCCAAGTCATACCGGGAAGTTCCATACCCATCCAACAACTCGGAAGGACCGATCTTGGTGGTCCTAATCCGCTCAGCAGTACCAATCAGTCTTTCACGTCTAGTTCTCAAATCCTGGGAACTCTACCTCAAACTAGGGGTCATCCTCCCCCCAGAGGACAAATTCCATTTGGGGGGAACCCTAATACTGGGGGGCATCCTCCCCCTGGAGGACAAATTTCGTTCGGGGGGAACCCTAATACTGGGGGGCATCCTCCCACCGAAGGACAAATTCCATTCGGGGGGAACCCTCATGCTGGGGGGCAGCCTCAATCTGAAGTCTACCATCAACCACATGGACAAAATGTGTCCACCGCACCCAATCCATGGAACGTCCTTTCCCAAGGAAACCCACAGTTCTCGATAGGACAAAATGTTCAGACTCTGCAACAACCCCCTTATGGACAAATGCCAAACCCACCCTATAACCCACAAAACCCATCCGGTTATCCTCCGCTCACACATGTTCCTCAAAACATCTCAAATCCTATGCACCTTGGTCAAAACCAACCTCACATGAGAGGGTCCACGAGTTATAATTATCCACATAACCCAGTATTGGGCCCCACTGGTATCCCTCTGCCACACCAACATTACCCACAGGTTAACCGACAATTATGTTTTCTAGCTACCCTGGACCTTCCAGACTTGTCTCGGTTAATGAATGATCCTATTTATCATTCTCCGGTTTGGCCAGCTATTCCAGCTAAACTTCCTTCTGATATCCCAAAATTCAACAGAAAGTCCGGAGAAGACCCGAACAACCACGTGATGACCTTCCATTTGTGGTGTTCATCCAACTCCCTCATGGATGATTCGATTCGTTTGCGTCTTTTCCATCGAACACTTACGGGTTCCGCAGCGAAATGGTATATTGAATTACCATGCGCATCTTTTCACGATTTCAACTCCCTCGCCATGTCCTTCCTCACACACTTCCAACTACCCATTCGATATGAGACAGGTACTGAACTATTAACCTCCCTTTGTCAGACAACTTTCATACATATCTCTGACGACATTCATGAATGGAGACGACGACGAAGGCTAATCAAAGCGGTCATTCCTGACCAATTATTAGCAGAATGGTTCACTAAATCATTGTTACCCTAGATTTCTCGTGATGTTTCCATGGGTGGTGTAGTCACTGAGGAAGAAGCCATTGCCCAAGATCAGTACTTAGACTTAGTATATTCACAATCCAATACTCTATATGAGTTGATACTGAACACTACCCGTGCCATTAATGATCCATCCAAACCATCGACTGCTTCGCATGCAGATGGAGTTATTGGCTCCGTCAAAACTCAATCTACTACCCAGTCTACTGGAACGATCCAGCGGCCCGCTTCCACGGCTGCTCCCAGTTCGAATGCACCCTCTTCTACCCCCCCTCAAACTCAAGTCTCTGATGTGAATGTGGTCTAGTCAAGCCCTTCACAACAACTTGGGGGCAAGAAGAAAGCGAGAAACAAACCAAAGAAGAACAACAAAAACGAACAACCCAAGACCCAACCACAAACTCCTGCTGCCGGAAAACAGCCACAACGGAAACCGAAATTCCCATGCCTCATTTGTGGTGGTGATCACTACACTCGAGACTACCCACATCGCGATGAAGTGGCCAAAATTTTCAAGGGAAATTCACAACCTGCTGTGCTCACTCAGCCTTTTCCGTAGCAACAATCTTTGGTTGCACAAACCCCCACGCCAGGGGGCAGTTCCAACCAACCCCATGATGAGGCCTCGACAAGTGCCCACATTTACATGTTTAACGGAGTTAATCTAACAACTTGCTCTGTGACATATGACACGCCAGTTAAACCTGATAAGCCGAAGACTACTAACGGTTCTCCATCAGACCCGTTACCATCCTCTGTCAATCCTCCATCTGTTAGCCCTCCATCTGGGCCACTCCAGATTGAGAAACCTTATTTTGACTCCATCTTACGCCCTCCTAAGAGAACCATCCGGAAATCTACCTTCAATCCTAATTCACGGGCTGCCCAAAACTACAATATCGTAGAAGATTTAGCCCAAGCCCCGTGTGCTATGTCCACCTTGGAAGTTCTACAACACTGCACCAGCCAATGTAGAATGCTCTTAGCCGCTATCGATGCTTTTGATCCTGAGTCATCAAACTACCTCACGTTTAATCTGGATGATCACCAACCGCGACTCTCCCACCAGCTATCTTTCCAAATCGATGTGGTTGTTCACAATCAATAAATCCACTCGACTATCCTAGATGAGGGAGCCTCTACCTGTGTCATGTCTCTAGCCTATTGGAAAGGCTTGAAATCACCTGCCCTAAAAAAATCTGCTACCATGTTACGTGCCTTTGACGGACGAGGTTTTCACCCTCACGGATTATTACAATCCTTAGTCGTTCAGTTGGGCGGCAAAACTGTTACTGTTGACGTCGCGGTGGTCGATGCCCCCCTCGATTACAACCTACTACTTGGAAGAAGTTGGTTCTACGCTATGACTGTTGTTCCGATGTGTACAATTCCCCCATCAAGGCAAAATTGTTACCATCGATCAACTTGATTTCTGCACACCCGATGCTCGCATCCCTGCTGTTATCACTGAAATTTCGTCCGCACATGGCGACAAGAACTCCGCATCATCAAAACAGCAATGAAGTCATTCATGGCACTGAATTAATTTCACATCATTCTAGAAGGGTCAAAAACTATACAAAGTAACAAAAAATTGAAGGGCTCTTCACAGCAGTTTGGTGCACGCGCATGCATGGGACAAGAACGTGCTATGAGCGCATGCGCGCTCGACGCGCGGCTGTCAGCACAAAAACCCGCGCACCTGCTAAAACGGCGCATTAATTGAATAGGTCGGCCTCCCAACCGCTTACGGACCGGCTCCCAATCTGATTTGACTCCCAAATCTGAGCCGAATCCGCAGAGTCGGCGGGTTAATGACCTAAGGAAGCCCTAAAAGGGTCCCTGTTCACACTTTGAAGAGGTTACATAATCGCTCGAGGATCTGCTATAAAAATCCGTGAAGATACATTGTTTTCGGAAGGAATTTCAAGCATTGTTATGATGTTCAGATGGTTAAGGACTCATCCATTAACAACAACACATCGACATCATCACTGGGAGTTCTTTCACTGCCATGCTCAGTTCTTCTCATTGTAAGGAAAGAAAATTGTGTGAGGGCATCAAAGAGCCTTCCGTTGGGGGAAGAAGGAACCACTGGTCTCTTCCTTCAGCGTGCTCCAGTTTCATCAATTGACTAGCTCAAAGCCATTGGTGACATCTGTCTTTTGTTTTGGTGTTTTGTTGTTTCTTTTCACAGTTCTAATTTGTTTTCAGTTGATTCTAGCTTGTAGTTTGTTTTGTTTCCTCTAACCTTTCTTTCCACAGCTGTCATGCCCTGCAAAGACCGAACAGGGCATGCAAGCACCCTCGTTTTGCTCACCTGGTGACGAATTGGGTGCGAACAGATTGGCGACTCCACTGGGGAGTTAGGTATCAAATCCTCCCTCATTTGGGTTTATTTTGCTTTCCTTTTGGTTTTATTAACTTGCAGGGACACAAACCGGCCTCCGCCGACCTGCTAACCAGTCAATTCACAGGAGAATTGAGAGAAATCCATCCGGAGTTTCTTTCTCGGTAACTTGCCACAAACGCGCGGGTATTCCACCCCACATACGCACATCTTGTGGGCATGCGCCTGAACCAACATTCTTTTTCCACACGCATGCGCTTTTGTTCTCAATACGGTCCGCGCACAGGCGCCACATGCGCCTCTGTCTACACTGAAGGCTGCGCATCTGAACTAAAATTCTCATTGTAAGGTTTTGGATGTGGGGAAAGTCATTTTCCTTCTCAAGAATGATGTTATGCATGCTCTAAATACTGCACCACTTAGACCCCTCAACTTATAAAGGGGATAGTCAAACAAACATAG
>ML791093.1:370932-387116 GCA_009831015.1 Picea engelmannii | reverse complement strand
CCGTTTTCGCAACATTTTGACCAATCAACTTTCAAAGAATTTTCCGGGCAGAATAATTTGAATTTTTAAAAACCAAGAGAGGTTTTTCTTAGTAACAGGATGAAGAATAAAAACCTCTCTTAGTTTTTTCACAGTTGCCATGAGCAGGGAGAATCAAAGTTGTCTTTCATCCTCTTATTTCAGATTTTCGGTTTTTCTATTACAGGCCCAATCTTATAGGAGATGTTACGGCCAACTGGAGGTGAATTTGGTGAAACCGAAGGAGGTTTTTGTCCAGAAAATTCCCATATACAATAACCTCCTTGAGGATTTTCCCAGGTGTCATCGTTGAAGAGAAAACGATGTCTGTTCAGACCCATTTTTCGCAGAAATTAGGCCCATCTTTCATGGCAGGCAGTTCCAGATTTTGGGGGATTCGTGGCTATTTTTGGCCGAGGTAGTTAAATATGACTGACACGACTCGTTGGGGTATATCCCCTATTTATTCAGAGGATTTTAAGGTAACGAGGTTCGACCTATAAAGTTTTTCCTTTTTGGCTGGACTGTGGGCCTTGCTACTCCAAGAGGTTTTGTCTGTAATTTTTAAATGATTAACCAGTAATAGAGAAGTGGATTTATAGGATTCTTGTGTAAGAGCGTTGATGTTGTGTTCCTTGTCTATTTTCAGTTATTTTTTGCTATCATTCAAGCACTTTCATTTATTATTTTTGAAAGAGAGTAATGGAGAAGAATTTATGTAGGCATACTCTTTGTCCAATTTTTCAGTAATCTATATGTTATTCATCTGAAGCTTTACAAAGGAATTCTTAACTGCTCCTCTTTTCAGTGGATTTCTTCCCTTTCATCCCATTCATTCGCACTAAATCTAAGACGATCCAACAGTTGTTACTATCTAGCCCTGTGGAGACATTTGCCTCTAGAGCTGAGTTGATCCTTATCTTATAAATAGACCCCATAGCCCAATGGTGATCTGAGCAACTTGTCAACCAAACCCTCATCTAAATATTTAAAAAAAAAACCAACCCCATACTTTCATAGCTAGCCTAATATCTCTTCAAACAAAGTTATATCAGATAGAGAGATCCATCTTTGAGTCTCGGAGGGCTAGATCCCTGACTCGAAGCGGTTTTGATGTTTCCTCTACGACTGCCATCACAGCGTTGGGAAAATTACAAAGTGCTAACAGGTATACCCCACTCCATCTGAAAGCATAGGACATGGACCCTCTTCAAGATGAAGGATACCAAAATAGACCCATATACAAACTATTTTAACCCACCACTTCTGCACTTGGTAAGTTGTTTCTTCATTCTTTTTAGGACCCCTTCGCACCAGTTGAAGACTCTGGGCTCCATACACTCCAATGCATACTGAAAATGGCTCTGAAAATCCATGTGGGGAGTTTCACTCCCTTCCATGCGAGTAATAGTATAGAGGATAGTACACAAAGGAAAATCTAATACATCCCTAATAACTACCTTACTGTTATGTTTCTCGGTACCCGACACACAATGATGATTGATGTAGTATTTCATACGCTCACCACCACCTATGCTACCTGTAAGTGTCACCCATGAACCTTGACAAGATAGTCCTGTCAGGAAATATATATCCTCAATATCTATGGTGAGTGTGTGGGTGCCCACATGAAATGCTTGGTCGTTCACATCCCACATATGAACCAAGTATTCCAGTAGTCTCAGTTGGGATCTCATGCCCTGAATCTTGAATAATTTTGTAACCCACACTACCGAAGTGCCATAACTGTTCCTGGGTCATTCTCGGAAAAATAATATTTTTCTTCGTTCTCTCATTCATGTCATTCCAACATCTTGACCAAGGAAGACCTACCAAGAAACCATAAAAAAAGATTAGAAACATAATTTTCTTTCTTGGGGGTTTTCCCTTGTTGGGTTCATCTTTTAAAATTTCGGGTTCCATTCATCGTAGGCCTGTGCATTCGCACAATGTGACATCATCGCACCCTACCTATAGGGTCACCTGCTATGATCCTAGATCATTATAGTTCCTGATATAGGGCACGATCTCAACGCATGGGTAACCCCTAAAACATCAACCCAAAACATAGATTTAACCAATGAAAATCAATTTTAAAACCATGAAAAGATGAAGGATATGGAGATTACCTCTTCTGCAGAGACGATTCGTGAAATGATCTGTTGTGCACTCTGCAATCAACAATTGAAAATCGAGGTGAAAAAGGGATTTGGAGAAATATTTGGGAAAAGTTACAAATGAAATGGTAAAATGTGGTGTGTTACCTATTTTATTAACTTTTATCACTTTTCGTTTTCTTATTATATTATTTTTATGCTTTGTCCAAACCCTAAAGTCCTAACAACTTTACAAGTGGTTGATTTTTGCAGATTGAAAAAGGCTAGAGGTGAGATGTTGGAACAAGGGTCTGCTTTTTTGGTTTGTTTTTAAATATTTGTCGCATGTACAGATCCTTTTATGGTTTTTAAGGAATAACTCCGAGCAGAGTCTTAGTTCTTTCTCATGATCGTGAAAAAATGAGAATGTAATCGAGTAGTCTTTTGTCGTTTTTTCGAACCCGTAATGGTGACACGAAAAATGAAACCTATGGAATATCCTTTAAGCTCTTTTCACACTCCTTAAAAATGAAAATATTGTCGAGCGACCTTGTTCTTTTCACGCTCATAAAAGTATTTGAAGAAACACTCTGATGAGTGGTAGGTTATCACTTTTTTGGTCTCGTCAGATTAATTTACGAAAAATGACCTTATAGAGTTCTCTTTAAGTATTTTTCAAACTCTCTAAAATTGAAAAACCCCTGAGTTTTCTCTCTTTGGACTCGTTAAACAAACATCGAAAGACCCATATGGGATCGAACCAATCCTTCTTAGGCTTTGGTAAACATACTCTGAGGGACTTGTCTGAAGGATTATATTACATCAACAAGCATATGTTATCCTCCTCAAGCTTGCTTAAAAATAAAGAGGTACTCACCAGAAATGGAGGGGGGGAATTGGGAAATAAATATGTCTTTGTATTTGTGTTAGTGGCAATAATGGTCGCTCTTGAACATGGAAGCGCCTTTCATCATTTTATCTGGGTTGGGAAATCCATTTGTCTCTCATTTGACCATCCACAAGTTCATGTGTTGGGTCCTCTTTGAGTCAATGCTGCCAAGATAATTGTTGTGTCATTCATATGTTTAAGAGAAATCCAACCTAAACAAAACTTCTATTGAGTCAACCATTTGAAGTTATAAATTTTCTACCATGTCGGGCTTCCCTGTGTTAGTTCTGAATCACTTCATACTCTGATCTACCTCAAATATGTTACATATTTTGTGTTATTGATGGGGGGTGCATCAAGGCCATCCTGTGACGAGTCTTTTCCTGTCGACTTCAACACATTATCTGGGAACAAGACTTACAAATTATTTATTACCTTAGAGCCTACATGCATCAATGGCAGGGACTTGTCTGAAGGATACCAAAATAGACCCATATACAAACTGTTTTAACCCACCACTTCTGCACTTGGTAAGTTGTTTCTTCATTCTTTTTAGGACCCCTTCGCACCAGTTGAAGACTCTCGGCTCCATACACTCCAATGCACACTGAAAATGGCTCTGAAAATCCATGTGCGGAGTTTCACTCCCTTCCATGTGAATAATAGTATAGAGGATAGTACACAAAGGAAAATCTAATACATCCATAATAACTACCTTACCGTTATGTTTCTCGGTACCCGAAACACAATGATGATTGATGTAGTATTTCATAGGCTCACCACCACCTCTGCTACCTGTAAGTGTCACTCGTGAACCTCGACAAGATAGTCCTGACGGGAAATATATATCCTCAATATCTATGGTGAGTGTGTGGGTGCCAACATGAAATGCCTGGTCGTTCACATCTCACATATGAACCAAGTATTCCAGTAGTCGCAGTTGGGATCTCATGCCCTGAATCTTGAATAATTTTAGTAACCCACACTACCGAAGGGCCATAACTGTTCCTAGGTCATTCTCGACAAAATAATCTTCTTCTTCGTTCTCTCATTCATGTCATTCCAACATCTTGACCAAGGAAGACCTACGAAGGAACCATAAAAAAAGATTAGAAACATAATTTTATTTCTTGGAGGTTTTCCCTTGTTGGGTTCATCTTTTAAAATTTTGGGTTCCAATCATCGTAGGCCTGTGCATTCACACAATGTGATGTCATCGCACCCTACCTATAGGGTCACCTGCGATGATCCTATATCATTGTAGTTCCCGATATAGGGCACGACCTCAATGCATGGGTAAACCCTAAAACATCAACCCAAAACATAAATTCAACCAATGAAAATCAATTTTAAAACCATGAAAAGATGAAGGATATGGAGATTACCTCTTCTGCAGAGACGATTCGTGAAATGATCTGCCGTGCACTCTGCAATCAACAATTGAAAATCGAGGTGAAAAAGGGATTTGGAGAAATATTTGGGAAAAGTTACAAATGAAATGGTAAAATGTGGTTTGTTACCTATTTTATTAACTTTTATCACTTTTCATTTTCTTATTATATTATTTTTATKCTTTGTCCAAACCCTAAAGTCCTAACAACTTTACAAGTGGTTGATTTTTGCAGATTGAAAAAGGCTAGAGGTGAGATGTTGGAACAAGGGTCTGCTTTTTTGGTTTGTTTTTAAATATTTGTCRCATGTACAKATCCTTTTAGGGTTTTTCARGAATAACTCYGAGCAGAGTCTTAGTTCTTTCTCATGATCRYGAAAAAATGAGAATGTAATCGAGTAGTCTTTTGTCATTTTTTCGAACTCGTAATGGTGACACGAGAAATGAAACCTATGGGGTATCCTTTAAGCTCTTTTCACACTCCTTAAAAATGAAAATATTGTTGAGCGACCTTGTTCTTTTCACACTCGTAAAAGTGTTTGAAGAAAAACTCTGATGAGTGATAGGTTATCACTTTTTTGTTCTCGTGAGATTAATTTACGAAAAATGACCTTATAGAGTTCTCTTTAAATATTTTTCAAACTCTCTAAAATTGAAAAACCCCTGAGTTTTCTCTCTTTGGACTCGTTAAACAAACATCGAAAGACCCATATGGGATCGAACCAATCCTTCTTAGGGTTTGTTAAACATACTCTGAGGGACTTGTATGAAGGATTATCTTACATCAACAAGCATATGTTATCCTCCTCAAGCTTGCGTAAAAATAAAGAGGTACTTGCCAGAAATTGAGGGGGAAAATTGGGAAATAAATCTGTCTTTGTATTTGTGTTAGTGGCAATAATGGTCCCTCTTGAACATGGAATCCCCTTTCATAATTTTATCTAGGTTGGGAAATCCATTTGTCTCTCATTTGACCATCCACAAGTTCATGTGTTGGGTCCTCTTTGAGTCAATGCTGCCAAGATAATTGTTGTGTCATTCATATGTTCAAGAGAAATCCAACCTAAACAAAACTTCTATTGAGTCAACCATCTGAAGTTATAAATTTTCTACCATGTCGGGCTTCCCTGTGTCAGTTCTGAATCACTTCATACTCTGATCTACCTCAAATATGTTACATATTTTGTGTCATTTATGGGGGGTGCATCAAGGCCATCCTGTGACGAGTCTTTTCCTGTCGACTTCAACACATTATCTGGGAACAAGACTTACAAATTATTTATTACATTAGAGCCTACATGCATCAATGGTAGGGACTTGTCTGAAGGATACCAAAATAGACCCATATACAAACTGTTTTAACCCACCACTTCTGCACTTGGTAAGTTGTTTCTTCATTCTTTTTAGGACCCCTTCACACCAGTTGAAGACTCTGGGCTCCATACACTCCAATGCACACTGAAAATGGCTCTGAAAATCCATGTGGGGAGTTTCACTCCCTTCCATGCGAGTAATAGTATAGATGATAGTACACAAAGGAAAATCTAATACATCCCTAATAACTACCTTACCGTTATGTTTCTTGGTACCCGACACACAATGATGATTGATGTAGTATTTCATAGGCTCACCACCACCTCTGCTACCTGTAAGTGTCACTCGTGAACCTCAACAAGATAGTCCTGTCAGGAAATATATATCCTCAATATCTATGGTGAGTGTGTGGGTGCCAACATGAAATGTCTGGTCGTTCACATCCCACATATGAACCAAGTATTCCATCAGTCGCAGTTGGGATCTCATGCCCTGAATCTTGAATAATTTTAGTAACCCACACTACCGAAGGGCCATAACTGTTCCTAGGTCATTCTTGAAAAAATAATCTTCTTCTTCGTTCTCTCATTCATGTCATTCCAACATCTTGACCAAGGAAGACCTACCAAGGAACCATAAAAAAAGATTAGAAACATAATTTTCTTTCTTGGAGGTTTTCCCTTGTTGGGTTCATCTTTTAAAATTTTGGGTTCCAGTCATCGTAGGCCTATGCATTCGCACAATGCGATGTCATCCCACCCTACCTATAGGGTCACCTGCGATGATCCTAGATCGTTGTAGTTCCCGATATAGGGAACGACCTCAACGCATGGGTAACCCCTAAAACATCAACCCAAAACATAAATTCAACCAATGAAAATCAATTTTAAAACCATGAAAAGATGAAGGATATGGAGATTACCTCTTCTGCAGAGACGATTCGTGAAATGATCCGCCGTGCACTATGCAATCAACAATTGAAAATCGAGGTGAAAAAGGGATTTGGAGAAATATTTGGGAAAAGTTACAAATGAAATGGTAAAATGTGGTTTGTTACCTATTTTATTAACTTTTATCACTTTTTATTTTCTTATTATATTATTTTTATGCTTTGTCCAAACCCTAAAGTCCTAACAACTTTACAAGTGGTTGATTTTTGCAGATTGAAAAAGGCTAGAGGTGAGATGTTGGAACAAGCGTCTGCTTTTTTGGTTTGTTTTTAAATATTTGTCGCATGTACATATCCTTTTAAAGTTTTTCAGGAAAAACTCCGTGCAGAGTCTTAGTTCTTTCTCATGATAGTGAAAAAATGAGAATGTAATCGAGTAGTCTTTTGTCGTTTTTTCGAACTCGTAATGGTGACACGAAAAATGAAACCTATGGAGTATCCTTTAAGCTCTTTTCACACTCCTTAAAAATGAAAATATTGTTGAGCGACCTTGTTCTTTTCACGCTCGTAAAAGTATTTGAAGAAAAAATCTGATGAGCGGTAGATTATCACTTTTTTGGTCTCGTCAGATTAATTTATGAAAAATGACCTTATAGAGTTCTCTTTAAGTATTTTTCAAACTCTCTAAAATTGAAAAACCCCTGAGTTTTCTCTCTTTGGACTCGTTAAACAAACATCGAAAGACCCATATGGGATCAAACCAATCCTTCTTAGGGTTTGTTAAACATACTCTGAGGGACTCGTCCGAAGGATTATCTTACATCAACAAGCATATGTTATCCTCCTCAAGCTTGCGTAAAAATAAAGAGGTACTCACTAGAAATGGTGGGGGAAAATTGGGAAATAAATCTGTCTTTGTATTTGTGTTAGTGGAAATAGTGGTTGCTCTTGAACATGGAACCCCCTTTCATCATTTTATCCAGGTTGGGAAATCCATTTGTCTCTCATTTGACCATCCATAAGTTCATGTGTTGGGTCCTCTTTGAGTCAATGCTACCAAGATAATTGTTGTGTCATTCATATGTTCAAGAGAAATACAACCTAAACAAGACTTCTATTGAGTCAACCATGTGAAGTTATAAATTTTCTACCATGTTGGGCTTCCCTGTGTCAGTTCTGAATCACTTCATACTCTGATCTACCTCAAATATGTTACATATTTCGTGTCATTGATGGGGGGTGCATCAAGGCCATCCTGTGACGAGTCTTTTCCTATCGACTTCAACACGTTATCTGGGAACAAGACTTACAAATTATTTATTACCTTAGAGCCTACATGCCTCAATGGCAGGTCTCTGCACTTTCAACAGTGGGTTCACATCATTGACCCCTGATTGGAAGATTCTATCGAGTGTTTGAATTCAACTCAATTATTAACATTCATTGGATTGTACTGGGGTACATTGGGAGTCATTGACATCAATGGTGATTTCCATCGACTTTTTAACGGTTTTCATTAATGACCGGTAATCAAGTGGTTTCTACCATGTTCGACTTCAACACTTGTAATCACATGGATAGATTCGTACTTAGAGACGATGGAAATGAAGACCCTAGATCTTATCATTTTGGTCCAAGTTGCAACGGAGTATTCATGAATTTGTATTGACACATAGATCCACTTTATATGTCTTGTGGCTATGTTCGAATTTGATTTCTTTAGAGTGTAGATCCACATTGTATTCTTAGTGGCTATGCTAAATCATGATGAAGTGGATCCATAGTGTATGTTTAGTGGCCATAAATCACTTGACACTTATGATTAGATTCACTTGTAGTTTGAGCATGGGAATTCCTACCTCAGAATTGGTATGATATTATGCAAATGCTTGTTTGTTGCAGGTTCATGATCGATGTGTTCCTTTTTTTCGACACACACATTATACAAAGTATTTCAGTTGTCATAAGTTCCAAATTCATACTTTGGGGGGAATTATATTACACATTATTTTTGTCACCTCGGTGATCACCTAACAACATGTGTTCATGTTCCCTAAAAATATTAAAAGATACTTTCTCCATGGGAAATGTGATTTTCTTTCCTCTACCAAAAACCATATGAAGGAAGGTCATCACACCCTACTAAATGCATGGGGTGAAACGATGCCTGATTGACGCATCCTACACTATACATGGACTGTGACGTCATCGCATGTTGCTTGTGTATAGGGTGCGATGATGCTTAAAGCATGGGAAAAGTTAAATTTCACTAATGTTCTATAAGGGGATATTCTAGAAGATGAGGCGGCCTCCGATCGGTTTGGATCTTACTCACTTCTTTGATTTGGTGGGATCATCCTAATACCCTCATCCATATCTCTTTCACACTATATAAGGAGGGATCTCTCATGGAAAATGTTAAGTTTGAATAGGCTGATATTTGTATGGATATTTCTACTTCAGATTATGCTTGAGAGATTTGCTTTAGTTCTTCAAGTCAGATTGTGGATCTTCTTCATTCAAGGCATTTGGAGCATGGGTGTGTGTGTGTTGAATCAAATATCCATCGAAAGGGGACCTTGCAACATCAAGGCATGGGTTGTATTCTCCACTTTCTATTCACTTAATACAATAATGAATTTCTTCCCTATATAAGCATCTTGTCTTCTATTCTATAATTCCTTGATCATATACATAGACTTCATTAGAATACATGTATCTTTGTTTTCCCTCTTTGTTGTTTTGTGGTTCTTAGACATGCTTACTATTTTTCAAACTCAAGGAAGGAGCTACAAAGATGACACTAGAAAGGACAAGCGTCGTTTAAAAGGTATGTCTCTTGTAACTCATCAAACTAGTTCATGTGATGATGAAGTTTAAGGCGAAGTGTGCATTCTGTTATGTTTTGTTCTAGTTTCTTGTGGAATCTAGAGAGATATGTTTATGTCTGCATCTACCGATTAATTCGATAACAATGTGATGCAGATGAGATGATATCGATTAATGTTGATTGCAAAGAGTATTCCCGGGGAAGATGCTGACTGGAGACAACGGATCTTACCCTGTGGATCCCCGGTGGATCTGGGTGTGTGTACACTTCTCCTTGGATTTCCTTGGAGAAGGATGGAGCCCTGGAGGGAGAAGTGTGGGGATAGGTTCCATAGTATGAGGCATGAAGGGTACCTGGAGACCTCTGAGTGTAGTTGGAACTCCCGAAGCCATGGTGCCATGAGACTTCCTGTCCGGCCTGTGTTGGAGCACTGGAAGGGAGGTTGAGTAGCAGATGAATTGTTGGACAGTGAAGGTGCATACTAACTTGGGTTGTACAGGTATGTGGGGAAGAGAGAATGTTGGTTGGAGTGCTATTGAGGTTTGGTAACTTTCCCTAGACCATGTTGATATTGATTTTGGGTTGTGGTTATCTTGGGAATCCATTTCCCTGATGGAGTCATAGCCCCTCCTCGGGGGTGATACACTACTGAGAGTTCATCAACAGTGATATATAAGGATGGGTGGAACGTCGTGCATATACATCCAGTAGGTGGAACTTCATGTAATCGGTGCTTAAAAGTAGAGAGCCAGGTGGATAATCGGCTTCCAATAGCTAAAGCTTGGATCCTTTTTGAAGAATTTTTGAATTGTATATGTATAAACAAGTTGCACTAAGGATAGTGCAAAAATAAGGGGAGGGGATTGTAATATCCCAAGGACGAGCCCCGGTTGTAATCATGAATTGTAACATTTTTTGTAGGTTGGTGAGACAAGTGTTATAATATAGGAGGATTATGTGCTTATTAGGCTGGAGAGCCTAGATGTTAAAGGCCATGATCATGTTTTGTACATAAAAATATTCATATTATTAATATAAACAACATCATTGCATGTAGACCTACCACGGAGAAAGAGTATAGGGGACTGAACTCCACTAGGTTGGGAAAGGGAGGATTCTAGGAGATTAGGGGAAAAAGGGATAAGCTTAAGAGATTAAACCCAAGAGAATAATATATAATTATTATTCTAAAGGTTGTAAAGATTATATTAATTTATCTTAAGTTCCTTTGGGGAGAGGAACAAGTCCCAAGTGGAGAGGAACGTGCTCCTAGAGAGAAACGTGTCATCCAAGATGCATGCATATTTCTGGGGGGGCGTTCTCACCATTCTGGGCATTCTGATGATTTTCACCATTATTCTTTCTTGGTTGACGATGTTGTCCATCTGTTACCCTGATTGACCAACGCACCCAACAAGAACACGGTAACCCTGAAACACCATTGTGGAATTCTTGAAACACCTCGAACCTCTACAACAAACCGAATCGATACCCTCGCTGCACCTATACCCTGGGGGTTGCCATCACCATGCCCGTGTGTTGAGGAGTGGGATTGAAGAAGTGGGTTTTCAGGCCCGTGGATATAAGAAGTAGGTTGTCAGGCCTATGAACAACTCTCTCCAAATGAGAGAGTGTGATGAGGAAGTGAGTTCTCCTGGAGGAAGTCTAGTAGAATCTATATAGCTCTGAGAATTCCTAATCTGACATGTTGTTGAAGCCCCGGAAAGGGAGTTGTAGCAGCTAATGGACTGTGTGACAGTGAAGGTGTACACTCCTGGGGTGGGACAGGAATGTGGGGAATGAGAGTCTTTGAGTTGTGGGTGTAAGTGGATCCTTCGAGGAAATCTTTCCAGTTGTACTGTGTAACTTCCTGTTTTCCCTGCCTAGCCTAGGAATCCCTTTCCCGATGGAGTTTAGTCCTAGCTCGGGGGTGACTCACTGCTGAGAGAGATGAGCAGTTTTGTCTATGGTTGGGATGTGGGTGGAAGTTCTGCACGCAATTGGTGTACTTCAATTAAAATATAAGTACCAATCATATGTTCATTTACATGATGTGTATTTGTATATGCTATATTGATGAGTATTGCCTCTATATGTTGTATGTATAGGCTTAATTTTATTTCGCATTAATATGTCTATTAGAAGAATATGTTGTCTGTTTATGTTTATATATATATGAAGATGATAATTGTTATTTCTATGAGGTAGCATGGCTAACCTGTTGGTGGTCGGGGATGTTACAAAATGGTATTAGAGTGTTTTTTGGAGTAGCATGGCCTGACCTGGGTGGCCAAGGATGTTACAAAATGGTATTAGAGTGTTTTCTGGAGTATCATGGCCTGACCTAGGTGGTTGGGGATTTTACTGAATTGTCTTGAACTAATCCCTTAACCAACTTATATCTCTCAGAAAAAACCTCACAAATCAAGGCATGATAGTTGCAACCACTTCATCGCCCCTCTATAATTGTGCATAGGGAGATGAAAAAGGGATTATCGCTCCCTAAGAAATTCTTGGGGGGTGATGATCAAGGTTTATCCCTCCTTTTATATGGGTAGGGGGGAAATGAATCTCAAACAAGGCCAAAATATCAAGGAAAAAGGTAGTATTTCAACCTCCAACTGATAGGTTTCCCTTCCAACTTGTCTAGGGGTCATGAAAAGTAATTATTCATGGTCATGAAGTTGTGACACTTAAGTGAAACACTTGGTAAAGTGTGACATTTAAGTTCAACAAGTTAAGTGTATAATAGTTGCGACACTTAAGTGTGGCATTTGGTAGTGTGACACTTAGGTGTGTAATAGATGCCCCCTAAAGTGTGAGGTCAGAAGAAAAGTCGATGGTCTAAACACTTTACAAAAATATGTATGTGAGGGTGTTAGAATAGGAGAGTTGGGCGGGAGATACAAAGAAACATCAAATAGTATATACATATCATCTTCGAGGTAGGCATACCCATGCTCAGAATACACTGACTCAAAGCATGGTTGTCAACTAATACATTGTGGATCTATGAAAACATTGACTAAGGATATGTCCATAAAATACACACTATGGATCCATATCTCCATGACTCAATCATGTCATAGACATGAAAGAATACAAAATGGAGCTACGATATGACAAGAACATAGCCACAGATTAATACAAAGTGGATCTATGTGACAATATATATATATCACCAACATGGTGACCTTATTGGAATATTCTAAGCACTCAAATAGTCTTCATCGCAACCTGAGTACCTGAGGAGTTCCCAAGGTCTTCGTCCTGATCCCAAAATGGTACAATTATATCCATGTGAATACATGTGCTAATGTTGAACATGGTAGAAACCGCTTGATTACTGATTATTGATTTATATCGTTAACAAGTGCGAGTGAAATCACCATTGATGACAATGACTTCCAAGGTACTACCCTAGTACATTCTAGCGAATGCAAATAAAAGACTTGACATTCATGGAATCATTCGATCAAAGGTCAATGATGTAAATATATTGTCGAAATAAACACAGTTACCAACTTAACGAGAACTCTACAAAGTTCTTGTTTTTTGGGGGGTCACATGTTTTATCCCGTTTTGAAAAGTTTTGCTACCGGTAGCACCCCCCTCCCTTTTTAGGTTATTTTTTTATATTTTAAACCTTCTTATCCATAGTGTGTCCACCTTATTTTTTATGATGGTTAAAATTTAGACTCGTCGTGTTAACAATAGATGTCATTGTGGACAATGACTTTAAAATTTACTCTCGAATAAAAAAGTGATGTTACCAATAGCACTAATTTTTTTCGGAGTTGAAATCATAACTTAATTGAAACAATGTCCTTGACAACTAGTACTAGATCGATAAACAACTCAAAATCGGCTCCTAAATCATTGCTTAGATTTTATTTTATTTTTTAAAATTTACATTAAAAAACTAAATAAATTGGACAAAAAAAAACTTCGCAAGTTGGTTTTAAAAAAAGAATTAAAAAAAAACGCTCATTTAAAAAAAAAACTCTAACCCAAATTTAATTTTTATTTTTTAAATTAAACACTAAGAAAAAAAAAGAATTGAAATTAAAAAAATAAAAATAAAAAACAAATTTATTATAAAAAAAGATTAAAGAAAAACTAAAAAACTAAAAAATTAAAAATATATGTAAAAACTAAGGGAAAATGAAAACAAATGAAAAAGAAACAAATTTATGGGAAAACAAACTTTAAAATGATTAAAAAAATAAAATAAATAAATATAGATATATTATTGTTAATATATATTTTAATAATAAATAGGAATTTGGGACACTCGTGATCCTTTTTTGGAATTGTCATGGCTTTCCATGGCGCAAAGGTCCTATGATAAGTTGTATCCTGCGTGATATTGATATTATCTGTCTAGTTGAAACTTGGGAGCATGAGAAGTCTAAGGTCCCTAACATAGAAGGATTTGTCTTGTGGTCAACATGGAAGAAAAAATCCCACCATAGAGGGATATGAGGCATAGATTTTATATTAGAAATAACATTTCTACTCACATTCAACTTCATAATATTGACCCTCACAATTAATACATTTGGATAGAAATTTCAGACACCATTGCTAAGAAGGTGTATATAGCAATTTTCTATTTTGCACCTATTAATTCTACTTTTTATAAGAAAAACAATCTAGATAACAATTGTCCCTATAATAATTTAGAACAAGATATTTATAGTTTGAAAAATGAAAGTAATATCCTTCTGCTAGGAGACTTTAATGCTAGGACTGAAACTAAACAAGCTACTCTTTTAAGTAATGACTCCAACCATAATCCTTTATGACTAGATGAGGAACTTTTTTTATCTAATAGCTACAAAAGAAGCTCTGAAGCCCTAATTGAGAATTTGTTTGGTACCGAGTTGGTGAAGCTCTGAAGCTCTCAAGACCTAATAATTTGCAATGGATTAATGAAGTGGCCAAACTCCAACCAAATGACTTGTATTCATGGGATAGGTAGAAGTGTTGTAGTTTATGTGATATCCGATATCCCCGTTTCCAACCAAATAACAACTTTTGACCTTTTAAATGACCATGAGCCTGACTATGATCATAAACCTTTAACCTTAACTCTAAACTTTTCCATGCATAGGAGTGCCATTGAAGAGAATTTTGATAATCAAAGGAATTTGTGCTTTGACAAAAGTAAAGTTTACATTTTCTTAAAGGATTTAAATAGTAAATTAAATATCCTAACTTATAAGGACAACATTGAAGAACTCTATCATAATTTTACAACTACCCTTTCCACTTCTATTAACAAGTTCTCTTTAAAGGTGTCCTATAAAAAAAATAATAGAAGGACCAACCCTTGGTATGATAAAGAATGTAAAATTCCTAGGAAATCCATTAAGGATGCTTCTAATGATTCCTTAAAACTAGATAAGATCAATACGTACAAAGTCATAATTAAAAGGAAAAAAAGGTACTATATCAATAAAAGGCAAGATCAACTTTCACAAATATATAAGCTGGATCCTAAGATGTTATGGAGCCAAATTCTAAAACGCAATACTAAAAAAAAATAGGATTCCCTTGAGGGACTGGAATTCCTACCTTAAAAGTCTTTACGATTTCCCTAATGCCATGGACACCATTCCTATTGTCCCTACAAAGGAAGATGTCTTTTATTTAGATGACACAGAGTTCGGGGTTAAGCGGCTTGCAAATGGGAAAGCTAAGGACATTGAAGGCTACCAAGCTAGAATTTTTAAAATCGGAGGGCCAATCCTTATCCCTCATATACACAAGCTCTTCAATTTAGTAGTCAAGCAGGGCTTCCCTAAACCCTGGACACAAATCCTCATTGTTCCTATTTTTAAAAATGGGGATAAAAACATTCCCTCTAATTATAGGACCGTTATGATCATTAGCCAAGATCATTGCAGAGGAGTTCCGCAATAATAAAACCAATATATTTTGTTGTTTTTTTTACTTTAGAAAATCTTTTGGCATGATTCCTAGGAAAAACCTTTGGAATAGGTTGGAAGAGATAAAAGTTCCTCTCAAGTTGAGGGTTGTTGCAATAAGGATGTATGATTTTTTTTTGCTAAGTTTAAAAAAACTGAGGGCTGGTCAAAAGAGATTAACTGCAATATCGGAGTCAAACAAGGTTGTCCCTTGTCCCCTACCCTTTTTGGCATATACATTGACAAGTTATAAGTTTGCTTGTAAAAAGCAGGTTGTGTCGGCCCTACTCTCACTAGTATAGTCATCAATCTTCTTCTTTATGCTGATGATATCGTTCTTATGGAAAGGAGTCCCCATGATCTTGAAAACGGACTAAGAATCCTCAAGGATTTTTTCTCCAATATGGGTATGACTGTTAATACTGATAAGACTAAGCTCATGATTATTAAATCCAATAAGATCCCTTATGATACCTTCGTATATGACAACAATAACTTGGAGGAAGTGACTTCATACAAATATCTTTGAATTGATATTCACCACAAGATCAATTGGAATTATAGCATTGAGAAAAGGATTATTGGGGGATGGAAAGTTTATTATGTGCTTGAAAAAAATTGTAAATCAGTTGATCTTTGGAGTTGGGATTGTTGATACTGAGAGGGGGGTGAATCAGTATCCAGTACAATTTAAAAACCTTTTTCAACTTATACTTAAACCATTCAATTATATCCAATGAGAAATGAACAATAGTATAAGAGTTATACCAATACACCACAATACACCATGCACAATATATGAGAAATAATCAATAGTTTTTGTTC
>ML791093.1:343326-367248 GCA_009831015.1 Picea engelmannii | reverse complement strand
AAATAGCATGATGTATACTATCCATTCATGGGTGTTGTATATGCATGTGCATTTTCCTTCATGTCCAAATACCTTTATCAATCTTGCGGTCCAAAACCCATGACTAGGGTTGACATCAATGACAACAATCAATCTTCCAACAGGGATAAGAAGAAAATCCTCTTTGAGACTCTTTTTACACCTGTTATTATTTATGGATATGAAGTTTGGGGTTGTAGTATCTCTCGTGAATCCTAGAGAAATATAGAGAAAATACAAAAGAATTGTATAACCTATAATCTCAAAATTAAAGGAAATACGCCCTATCCCATCCTCCTCTTAGAAACAAGCCTCTCCCCCATTGAGAGCATGGCTATTACTAGATACCTAATGTATAAGATCAAGTTAAACAACATGGAAGACAAGTGATGCAGACCCCCTACTTCAGCAGGGTTTTGTGACCTCTCGATCTCTAGATCATTCTCTTCCCTGAGCCGAAATGGTCCTTCGGGCTCCTTCTCGAATCCTTTGGATGTATGCACAGGTCCCTTCATCCTCTAGTACAGGTCTTGAGAAAACCTACACACACCTCCCTTTCAAGTTTTGGGGTTGCACAATTTCACGAGCCAGGACTCCACATCTCCTGACTCCTGGTCTCTTGAACACCCGAACCCCAAAATGTTGAAATCTACCTGTGACCATGTTCCACCTTTCAGGATTTCAGAATTCTCGATTTCGCGATTCTGGCGGCAGACGGTTCTTGGTCCTTCAACCTCCTGGGTCCCAAAATGAAAAAAAGGGCTTAAGAGGATTTGGCTCCTCCCTTAGCCTCCATCCACATGACCACATCTTTGTGTCCACATGCTTAACGCCAAAGCGCTATTGACTTTCGTGATTCAAGGAATCACGATGCAAGTGCTCCCCTGTCCTCCGTCTTTCGAAATCTCAGTTCACGAAATGCCGAACTGGCTTGACGTTCACTCTTTCGGGGTTTCACAATTTGGGGAATCACGATGCAAGGTTCCCTCCTTTCCCCTTTCAAAACCCCAGTGGCCAAAATGTCGAAATGTCCCAACACCTATCCCTTCGGAGTTTTGTGTTTCACGAAATTAGAACACAGGGGATATCTCTGCTCCTTGGGATTCCCGGTTGCCGAAATACTGAAATGCCCCAGCACCTTATCCTCCGGGTTTTTGTGAATCAAGACTTTGATAAATATGGTTACAAGGGATATATCTGCCCCTTGGAACCCCCGGTGGCCGAAATGTCGAAATGTCGAAAGGGCTAATCGAGACTTTTACTGAAAAGGAATTTCGGATTTTCGTGACTTCGTGGATCTTGATGCAAATTCCTTGACTCTTCAACTCCTGAAACCCAATATGTTGAAATGTCGGGGACTGACACTTCACAATTCAAGCATCCTATCCCTTCACTCTTCATGCCCCCAATTGCCGAAACGGTGAAATGCCGAAATATCATGGCGTTCAATCAACGGCTCACAACGATCCCTGGGATCGATGGTTCTGGTCTAATCACGATTTCATGATTTCACAGTTAGAGATTCTAAAAGACAAGAGTCTCTGTCTTTCCAACTCGTAGTACTCGAAATCCCGAAATGGGTGTCGAGAAACTCTCGCCGCAAACCTTCTCGCAGCTCCACCTGATCCAATGGCTTGTGGGGTTTCGGTGTCCCTCCTCGAGGACTCTCCACGGTCCATTCAAATCTTTGAACTCCCCTCACCTGGATCTATGCAGTGTAAAATTCTGCGCTCCTTCTTCCAATCGGAAAATCCATGAGAATTTCCACAATGATCCAACGCTCGACAACGTTCTTCCTCCTAAGCTTTTACTTGATTCTGACTTAGAAGATTTTCTAATTCTATGATGACTCATCCTTCGTTCCTTCCAGGGAATGAATTCTTGGTCTCAAAAAAACCTTTTGAAGTGTTATCCCTCCTGAGCTTTGTCTGGTTTAGGCTTCGATCTCCCACGCACTCCTTGTGTCTAAGGGATTTCAATAACCCAGGTCCACGACGCTTCTCTCTAGCTCAATACACACCTTGCAGAGCTTCCTATGAAAAGAAACAATTGAAACTGCCAAAATCTTACAGTTCCATTCACTTGTTTATAAAACATAAAATAACAGAGAAATTGCACATAGTCCAAACATCACACATTTGGGTCAATTTTCCATTCTGTTCTATTCACAAGTGCCCACTGGCTACATACACATACAAATTACAGTAGTGAAAAAATTGAGATTTTCTTCTCCAATGCAGTTCTTTTATAGCTAATTTTTCTCTGTATTTTCGCTCTCTTCCTCCTTTCTCTATTGCTACTAACTGGGCTTACAAACCATTACATAACTCAAAATGTTCCTAGGGTTTTTCCTAACTACTTGCCTACTCTAAACCTTATCCTACGCTATCTTAGTCTAGTCGTATCCCAGAGATGAAGTGGAAACTTTTGCTCTGTTTACAATTTCAAAAACTTGCTTCAAAGGGAAAAACCCGACACTGGTTGAAGCCTGCCTCCGAAGGTGAATTTCGGTGCTGAGTGGAGGCAGATTTCAAAATCATTTTTGACTTCCCACGTTGAAGTTCCAGAGGAACTCTCACGTGTTGGGTGGTCCCACCTCTACACACTTGCCAACGATGCTCCTGCATCATACTCCCCTTGACAAAAATTCATGGACTCCTATCCATGAGCTCCTCTACTGACTTTCCCTACTTCTGGATAACAGCTTCATTTTCCCAACTTGCATATTCTATTGGTCATCCCTTCCATTTGACTAGATTCTCAAAATAAGTCTTCCTACTGGTCTTCTTGCCAACACTCTGATCCAGAATTTTCTCCATCTGTGGCTTTTCTGCCACATGCATCTGTTTCTCCCACTGAACTTTTCCTTGATCTTCTGACCCTTCAGTGTCATATTTTCTATAAGGGTATAGGTATGAGACATTGAATATGGGTGAAATTCCCACACCATATAGCAGTTCGATCTCATAGGCATTTGCATCAAACTTCCTCAAGATCTTACAGGGTCTTATCTTCTTCATCTTCAATTTTCTCTATGTTCCCCTAGGGAACCTTTCCTTCCTGAGATGTGCTAAAACCTAATCTCCCACTTCAAATTGAAGTTCCCTGTGATGTTGATAAACCCTGTGCTTGTATTTCTGGTTAGAACTCTGTAATTGTTCCTTGATCCGACTATGGAGTCTCTGCATTTCAACAGCAAAATCCTCTGCTCCAACACTTTTGATCTCTCCTTGTTCCAAGTACCTTAACTCAGACACTCCCCTAGGTTGCATTCCATAGAGTATTTGAAATGGACTACTTCCAATGCTCCTGTTTTGTGAGTCATTATATGCAAATTCTACTTGTGGCGGAATTTGATCCCATTGTTTATGGTGTTCAGTAACCAGGCTTCTCAATAAGTTTCCCAAACTTCTATTTACCACCTCAGTCTACCCATCTGTCTGAGGGTGATAAGCTGAGATGAAGGAAAAATTTGTCCCCATCTTCTTCCACAACGTCCTCCAAAAGTGACCAACAAATTTTGTGTCTCTCTCTGAGACAATGCTCCTATGTAGACCGTGAAGTCTCACAACTTCTCTGAAAAACAGATTTGCAACTTGTGTTGCATCGCTGGTCTTCTGGCATGGGATGAAATGTGCCATCTTTGAAAACCCATCCACAACCACAAATATGGAATCGAATCCCCTTTGTGTTCTTGGCAATCCCAACACAAAATTCATGCTTATTGCATCCCAAGGCCTTTCTGGTATTGGAAATGGTTGATACAATCCAGTGTTCTGTCTTTTCCCCTTTGCATGTTGGCAGATCCTACATCTGTTCACCAACTTTATCACATATGTTCTCATACCCGACCAATAGTACAAGCTTCTCAACTATGCAAACATTTTATCATGGTCGAAATGTCCAGCCAATCCCCCACTATGCTTCTCCTTCAGAAGATTGTCCCTCATTGAGCATCTTGGTATGCACAATTGATTTTCTCTGAACAACAATCCTTCCTAAACCATATACTTTTTCCACTGACTTCTATCTCTCAATACAAGGTTTGTACATGCTTTGTAGGCCTCCTTGAAATATGTATCATCACAATACATATTCTTAAGGTGTTCAAACCTCAAGGTCTTCACCTAGAATTCCTACAAAATTAAACATCTCCTGCTTAACGCATCGACAAATTTGTTAGTATTCCCAACAATATGTTTTATGACAAAAGTAAAAATTTTCATAAATTCAACCCATTTTGCATGTCTCTGATTCAGTTTTTCTTGTCGGGTTATGAATTGTAAAGCTTGGTTATCGTTGTACAAGACAAACTCTTGCGGGACAAGATAATGCCTCCATTTCTTCAAAGATTGAATTATGGCATAAAACTCCTTATCATATGTGGAGTATTTCCTCTTAGTCTCATTTAGCTTCTCGTTGAAATAGGCAACAGGTTGATTGTCATGGCTCAGAACTGCTCCTATTGCAACTCCACTTGCATCACATCTTACCTGAAATGTCTTTTCGAAATTCGGCAAGACCAGGATTGGTTGTTCTGTTATCTTCTCCTTCAGTATATTGAATCTCTTTTCAGCCTTCTCTATCCATTTAAAAGACTAGTGCCACTTCTTCACTGTATTCATCATTGGTGCACAAATTCCACTAAAGTCTCTAATGAACTTTCTATAAAAACTTGCTAAACCATGAAAGCTTCTTACCTCGAACATGCTCCTTGGTGACGGACATTCTCTGATCGCTTTCACCTTCTCTGGATCCATCTTCAGTTCATTCGAAGAGATCACGAAACCCAAATAGATGAGTTCGGACTTCATAAAAGAGGACTTCTTCAAATTGATCAACATCTTCTCCTATTGTAGCCTCCTCATTACCAATGTTAGGTGCCTCAAATGCTCCTCTTTAGTCCTACTAAAGACCAGTATATCGTCCAGATATACAACCACGAACTTGCTAATGAAATATTTTAGAATTTCATTCATCAGTCTCATAAAAGTGCTCAGGGTATTCATTAAGACAAATGGCATAACCAACCACTCATACAGACCTTCATTCGTCTTAAAGGTTGTTTTCCATTCATCACCTTCTCTCATCCTGATCTGGTGATATCCACTTTTCAGATCTATCTTAGAAAATAAATTTGCTCCACTTAAGCAATCCATTAAATCATCCATTCTTGGTAAAGGAAATCTGTACCTGATGGTTATCTTGTTGATGGCTCTCCAGTCTGTGCACATTCTCCATCCTCCATCTTTCTTTGGGCTTAACACAGTTGGTACTGCGCATGGGCTCAAACTTTCTTTGACTAAACCCTTATCCAACAATTCTTGGACTTGGTTCTTCACCTCCTCATTTTCTCGAGGTGTTAATCTGTATGTTGCCTTGTTCGATAGGCTTGCTCCTGGTATCAATTTGATATGATGACTGATACTCCTGATGGGTGGCAATGAGTTTGGCAGCTCATCCACCACTATATCAACAAAATTATCCAGCAGCTCCTGAACTTCTTCAAGTAAATCATCCACTGATTTACTCGTAAGGATGACTTTGGACTTCCTTACCACAGAAAAATGCATCTCCTATTCTTCCTTGACTTCTTTCAGGAGTTCCTTCCCACTCATGAGAAGTATGCTTGTCATGGCTTCCTCCTTTGCTCTCTTCTGCTCCATTGGCAGCAACATATGCGTCCTACCATTCTTCTCCAATGTATATGTATTTTTCCTCCCATCATGAATGACATTTCTATCAAACTGCCATGGTATTCCCAACATAATATGGCATACATCCATGGGAATTACATCACATAGGATTTCATCCCTATATCCTCCTATTTTAATTTCAACCAGGAATTGTTTAGCGATCGTTACCTAGTGTCCTTTTTGCAGCCATGAGACTTTGTATGGCCTTGGATGTATATTCATCTTCAGCTCCAATTTCTCCACCATCTCTATGGATACTAGGTTGTCAGTACTCCCACCATCAATGATCACCTTGCATACTTTGTCCTTAGTCTTGCAAGCTGTCCTGAAGAGACTGTTTCGTGGATCCTGATGCAAATTCCTTGACTCTTCAACTCCCGAAACCCGAAATGCCAAAATTCCAGGGACCGAGACTTCACAAGTCAAGTGTCCCATCCCTTCACTCTTCGAGCTCCCAGTTGCCAAAACGTTGAAATGCCGAAATATCCTAGCATTCAAACAATGACTCACAATGATCCCTAGGATTGATGGTTTCGGTCGAATCGCGATTTCACGATTTCGCGGTTCAGGATTCTGAAAGACAAGAGTCTCTGTCTTTCCAACTCGTGGTACCCGAAATCCAAAAATGGGCGTCGAGAAACTCTCACCGCTAACCTCCTCATAGCTCCACCTGATCCAACGGTCTGCGGGGTTTCGGTGTTCCTCCTCGAGGAGTCTCCACCGTCCGTTCAGATCTTTGAACTCCCCTCACCTGGATCTACGTAGCGTTAAAGTCTATGCTCCTTCTTCCAATTGGACAATCCATGGGAATTTCCATAGTGATCCAAGGCTCGACGACATTCTTCCTCCTAAGCTTTTACTCGATTCCGACTTAGAATATTTTCTAATTCTACGATGACTTAGCCTTCGTTCCTTCTAGGGAATGAATTCCTGGTCTCAACAACACCTTCCGAAGTGTTATCCCTCTTGAGCTTTGTCTAGTTCAGGCTTCGATCTCCCATGCACTCCTTGCGTCTGAGGGATTTCGATAACCCAAGTCCACGGTGCTTCTCTCTGTCTCGATGCACACCTTGCAGAGCTTCCTATGAAGAGAAACAATTGAAACTGCCAAAATCTTACAGTTCCATTCATTTGTTTATAGAACAGAAAATAATAGGGAAATTGCACACAGTCCAAACATCACACATTTGGGTCAATTTTCCATTCTATTCTATTCACAAGTGCCCACTGGCTACATACACATACAAATTACAGTAGCGCAAAAATTGAGATTTTCTACTCCAATGAAGTTCTCTTACAGCTAATTTTTCTCTGTATTTCCGCTCTCTTCCTCCTTTCTCTACAGCTACTAACTGGGCTTACAAACCTTTACATAACTCAAATTGTTCCTAGGGTTTTTCCTGACTACTTGCCTACTCTAAACCTTATCCTATGCTATCTTAGTCTAGTCGTATTCTAGAGTTGAAGTGGAAACTTCTGCTCTGTTTACAATTTCAAACACTTGCTTCAAAGGGAAAAACTCGACAGTGGTTCAAGCGTGCCTCCGAAGGTGAATTTCGGTGCTGAGTGGAGGCGGATTTCAAAATCGTTTGTGACCGATCACATTGAAGTTTCGGAGGAACTCTCTCACGTGTTGGGTGGTCCCACCTCTGCACGCTTGCCAACGATGCTCCTACATCAACAAGAGGCTTCCAAAACTTTCTTCAAAATCGATTCATAACCACCATCGAATCAAGCGATGATGGCATAAATATGCCCGGTCTTGGCTAAACTATTGGGGAATCATGGAAGACACCATTTTGCAGAATAAATATACTATTAAAAAAATGTCAAATCAAAATTTAAGGAGAAAATGTGGTGTGATAAAGAGTTAGAGGAAAAAAGAAAATTACGATATTATAAGGATGTAATCAACCCTAATCTAGAAGACCAAAATTATCTATCTATTTTTCCAAGTGTAAAGAAAAAAATAATCATTGTTAAGATAAGAACAAATTCTCACGAGTTCCATATTGAAACTGGGCATTGGTCAATTCCTAAAACGCCATGGGATGAAAGAGTGTGTCACCTTTGTGACACTAAGAAGGTTGAAGATGAAAATCACTTTCTCTTAGATTGTGCAGCCTATACCCATATTAGATCTCATTTTCAAAATATTTGTCACACTACCAACCTTCCTGACCTCCTAACTCAACAAAAGTATAGTGATCTTGGAAAGCTTCTCTTAATGATTTTCGAGCACATAAACAAAATTCTAAAGAATCGCAAGTAATCACTTACCCTCTTAAGATTCGATAGAACAATTCAGTCTTAGTGGACATTAATCATCATCATCATCATATAAAAAAAAATGAACTAGAAAACCTAAAATAAAAAATTTAATAGAATTTTGTTTTTTATAAAATAAAAAAATACTTAAAAACACTTAAAATTACAAAAAAAAAATTATATTAAAAAACTAAAAAAAAATTGAAATATAAAATTTCATTAAAAAATTATATATATATATATATATAATTTTTAAGTATTTTTTTCTTAATTTTGTATTTTAGGTTTTCTAGTTTAGCTTTTTTTTATATATTTTTTAATTTTTTTTTGTGTGTTTTTTTAATTTTTTGGATTATTTTTGTTTTTCTTTAATTTTTTTTATATATAAATTTTCATTTTTATTATTTTTTTTTAGTTATTAATTTTTCAAAAAAAAAAATTTGAGGTTAGAGTTTTGTTATTAAAATAGGTGTTTTTGGGAGAAATTTTAAATTTGTTTCAATTCTTTTTTGTTTTTTTTTCACCTTTGATTTTAATTTTTTGTTTTTTTTTTTTTAATTTGGGTTTTGAATATATTTTTTTAAATGTGTTTTTTTCTTCAATTTTGTTTAAATATTTGCGAATAAATATTTTTAATGTAAATTTTAAAAAAAATTAGTTTGTAAATAAATTTTAAATGATCATTTGGGGTCCAATTTTAGGTTGTTTATTTGTGTAGGGATCTGTTGTCAGTTCCACAATTTCAATTAGGTCTTAAAGAGCTATAATTTTAGTGTTTAGAAAAAAACATTTTGGTTTAGGTAGCATCACTTTTTGATTTAGGTATTGATTTTAAGGTTTTTCTAAGAAACTATATGAGTTTTGAAGTCATGCTTAAAAATTGTTGTAATTCTAACCCCGTTAGAAAAATGGTGCTACCAATAGCACCACTTTTTGATTTGGGGGTTGATTTTCATGTTTTTAATGCAAAAATATAGGTTTTAAGGGCTAGAGTTCTCGTTTTGAGGTCACATTTCTCATTAATTCAGTAATTGTGTTAATCGATGAGACCTACCATTGAGGCATGCAGGTTCCAAGGTACCAACTGGTTTCTGGGTCTAATTCTTGGATAATGCGTTGAAGTTGACAAGAAAAGACTCGTTGAAGGAGGGAAATGATGTGTCCCCCATCATCGACACGAAACTGACACAGGAAAGTGATGTAAGATGATAGATCAAATCAGCACAAACTGACATGAGGATGAAAGTTGGTAATACTGTGGAGTGGTGAATTTGGGTTGAAACTTCCCTTGAACATTGTGAGGCATGAAAAATGAATTGGCAACATTGACTCAGTGAGAGATAGACCAAAACATAATTCTACGATAACTGGTGCACTCTTCTGGTGAGGCAAAGGAGTATGATCACTCATAGGATTAGTATGACTCAGAGACAAGCAGATTACGCAACTATAAGACAAGACACAAACAAGTGTCATGTTCAAGGATGACAACAAACAACTTCCATAATGCTTTCCAAAACTTGACCCACTTCCCTCAATTTTTTCTTCCACAATGAATGGTGAGTACCTCATTGTTTTTTGACAAGCTTGAGGATAACAGATTCTCGGTATAAATCTTCTTCGATGAGTCCCTCATCACATGTTTAACAAACCTGAATAAGGAGGCATTTGATCCCATATGGGTCATTCAATGTGTAATTTTATGAGCCCAATGAAGATAAAATCAATAATCTTTTCATGTTTAGAGATTCTGAGAAGAACTTAAAGAAGACTCTAAGAGTGTTCGTTTTCATAAATTTAGTCCCCAAAGACCGAAAAAGTGTAAAATAATACCATGGAGAACTCTTCTAGTCGAGATTGACTAGAGTATTAATTTTTCGTAATTAGTCCATCCGAACCAAAAAAGGGTTAAACTTACACCAACTAGACTCCCTTTCAAATATTTTTAATGAGCGTGAAAGGAAACAATCTTGCTTGGCAATATTTTCATGTTTAGAGAATCTAAAAAGAACTTAAAGGAGACTTCAAAGAGTTCCTTTTTCATATAGTTTTTACGAGCCCAAAAAAGTGATAAAAGTATACTCAGTAACTTATTCTCATGTATTTGTGTGCTTAAGAAAGAACAAAGACTAAGCTCATGGTTATCTGTTTAATTTATTAATGAACTTGCAACAGAGAATGAAATTTTTCTTGGGGTTGGTTTCAGTTTTAAACGAGCTTAAAACAAAGAATGAAATTGTGCTCGAGGTTGGTTTTATTTTTAAACATGATTGAAATCGAGAATGAAACTATTCTTAGAGTTGGTTTTATTTTTAAACGATATTGAAACCGAGAATGAAATTTTTCTCAGGGTTGGTTTGATTTTTAAACAAGATTGAAATAGAGAATGAAATTGTTTTCGAGGTTGGTTTCATTTTTAAATGAGCTTGAAACTGAAAATGAAACTGTGCTCGCGATTGGTTTCATTTTTAAACAATCTTGAAACCGAAAATGAAATTGTTCTTGGGGTTGGTTTTATTTTTAAATGATCTTGAAACCGATAATGAAACTGTGCTCGGTGTTGTTTTCATTTTTAAACGAGCTTGAAAATGAGAATGAAACTGTGCTCGGGGTTGGTTTCATTTTTTAATGAATTTGAAACCGAAAATGAACTATGCTCGGTGTTGTTTTCATTTTTAAACAAGCTTGAAAATGAGAATGAAACTATGCTCGGGGTTGGTTTCATTTTTAAGTGAGCTTGAAACTGAAAATGAAATTTTTCTTGGGGTTGGTTGCATTTCTAAACAAGTTTGAAAAAGAGAATGAAAATTTCCTCGGGGTTGGTTTCATTTTTAAATGAACTTGAAACTGAGAATGAAACTTTTCTCGAGGTTGGTTTCATTTTTAAATGTGCTTGAAACTGAAAATGAAATTGTGCTTGAGGTTGGTTTTATTTTTAAATGATCTTGAAACTGAGAATGAAATTCTTCTTTGGGTTGTTTTCATTTTTAAACGAGATTGAAATTGGAAATGAACTATGCTCGAGGTTGGTTCCATTTTTTAATGAAATTGAAATCGAAAATGAACTATGCTTGGAATGATACCCATTGGTGGGTTTCTTCCCAACGTGATGTCCAGAGGTTGGTAATTTGAGTGATACCCATTGACAGGTTTTTCCCCAACATCATGTACAAAGGTTGGTACTTTTCCCCTAGTATGATTGGCAGAAGCTAGCAGCTTAACTCCAGTATGATTGGCAGAAGCTAGCAGCTTAACTCCAGCATGATTTCCAAAGGCTGGAGACATGACCCCCGAGATTTTTTTTGTACGTCGACTCTTCTTCTACACCCGAATAGACTTCTGAATACTAATAGAAATACATTACCAGAGAGGGAGGAATAAATAGGATCAACTGACAGAAGAAGAGAAAATGAAGGTTCAGGTACTAGATCTAGTGGAAGACTCCACTCAATTGGAGGGGGTTTGTTTCATTTTTTAACGAGCTTTACATGGACAATGAACTATGATCATGGTTATATATTTCATTTTTTAACAAGATTGACATAGAAAGTGAACTATTCTCATAAACCTTGACCATGGCTTCCAAGATGTCTTTAATGGATGAAAGAACAATGCTCGGGAAATAATTTATGTCAAGATACTAAATAGGGGTAACGGGGGAAAGATCAGACTCCAAAACCTCCATTGAAGGGTTCACCATGTCAACTACTAGATCTAAGTCTAAATAAGTCATGCATACAATGAGAGGCTCCTTCTCATCAATATTTGAAGGCATGGGACATGATGCCACATAATTAACCTGTGGCGGGGGGGGATACCACCATCATATAAGGAATATTCAGGGAAGTCAGATGGTTGTAAATCATATGATTGATGATATTTATGTGGTGAGGAGTGTTTTTAGGCATGTTCAGAGAGACCACAATACTTTCAATGGAATTTTGAAGTTTCAGATCCATATTAGGATCCATCTTCAGGACAAGAAGCCTGGGTTTAATAATCTAAAATCCGCACCAAAGACTCTAGCTGACACATAATCCCCCCCACAACTTTAGTATTTATAACGATCTATTCTCACATTTAAACCAAAGCTTATTGTCCTGAAGATGGATCCTGATATGGATCCGAAATATCGACATTCCATTGACAGTACAGTTGGAAATCATATTAGGAATAACAAACAAAATCCGATCAATGGTAATGGTGTTTCCATTATTAGGGAAATAGATCACTCGAAAGAGTGTGGACACAACATATTTCATATTATAAACATAGTCCCGTTGAAGGAGTAAATTAATTTCCAAGGGGCCTATTGGCCCTCGACCAAGTTTTGAGAGAACCTTGGTCGTGCTTGACCATTTTTGGGAGTTCGATAGGCTAGTCAAAGACAGAGCACCCAGGCGAAGAAGAGATCGTGGGATCTCGCCCATTTTGCGGGCTTTTTAGGATTTAGGGTTTATGTAACGGGTATGGGATGTCATCCCATGGGTTTACCCATGTTTAGGCCTCTTTTGTAATGTATAAATAAGTAACTAAGCGATGTAAGAAGTAGTTATGATTGGCTTTGTGCAAGAACCTATGAAGGTTGCTAAGTGCGAATAGTTGTGAATGCTTTTTGAATATTGTATGTAAGAGTTGCAGAGCTAAGTGCGAGTGGAGTTAGTTGGTTACTAGCCATTGATTGGCTTAGTGATTAGCTAGTTGCCTTTGTGCACGAATGAGTTAAGACTTTCATAGATAAGTGCAAGTGTTTTGTAAGTGATTTGTGTGCAGATGGTGTAAGGCTTGTTGCCTTGATCTAATTTGGGGAAGGAAGATCTGGCGAGGTGTGCGCAGATATCTTGTCCTATGCAGAGTTGGATCTGTGGCTTGGTGCATGTAAGAAGATTGGAAGAAGCTAATAAAGAAGAAGAAGATTTGGTGGACGTAGCCCCGCACTGGGGTGAACCACTTATATCATGTGTTATTGTGCTTTGTGCTATGTGTTCATGATGGTTATGTTTATGTTTTCTTAGTTCATTGTTATGGATGTATGATAGGTAGATTCATTGAGGCTTAGTGCTTGATATGTGAATGAATTTTAGATATGAACTGATGCTAAGTTCTTAGAGGTGTTGATATGTTTATTACAATGTTGTTATGTATTTAGGGTTAATTTGTGATGTGAATAGGAATCATAATTGAATGCATACTATTAGCTAAGTGATTTTTTGAAGTGTGTAATCATAGATCTTTGTCCCAGCTAGGTTGTAGACACTTGAGTCCTGCAACCCCCCTACCTCTACCTCGGATGAGACTTCATCTGCTTTGCAGGTGTTGCTGAAAGGGCCAGTAGTAAGGGTTTTGTTGGTGCATTGTTGAAGTGTTGAACCCTGGGTCTACCCCTGTGCCAACAAATGGTTATGTTGTTGGGACTGGAAACTTTGATTGTTGGGAATTGAAGAAAATAAAGCTCTATGCATAGATTTTTCACTGTAGTGAACAGTATTCTACTTGACTTACGAAGCTCCGTGCTAAAAGATAAGTCCGATATGAAGAAAAGAGGTAAGATCTTAAAGTTTTTTTCTCTGATAAAGGTAAGATAAGTGGAAAATTATTTCTTCGAAAGTATGAATCTAGGTATGTTTGATAGATTTGGTCCTAGTCTGAAAACTAGGGCATAGATAGAAGATAGAAGATTTGATCTGAATAAATTTAATAGAGATAGTGAAAGATATGTTATTCCTATGCATAGAAAGAATTTTTGGACTAACAAGTGGATGCAGGATCCTAGAAAGAATTTGTGCAAATTGCAGGTCCATCAATGTGATCCTAGTGTGTAGTATATCAAAGGTTGGGTATTGTTTAAAAGAAAGAGAGGATTGACACTATGTTATAACTGTAGAACACTGGGACATCTTGCTAAGGAATGCCTTGGTGTAGGTCCTACTTGCCTTTGTTGTAAAGTTGTTGATCATGAGGTTTTGGATTTCCCTAGAATGATTGTTAAAGTTCAAAAGATGAACCTAAGACATGAAAACCATGAGGAAGGTCAAGAAACTAAGGATATCTTAGAGAATCAGAAAGAATCATAGAATATATTATTACAGATGAGAGAAACATTGAAGGATCACAGAGACATCAGTTTTCAAGAGATCTTAAAAGAGAAGGACTGCATAGAAACAAGAATAGGAGACTTCAACATAGACTATGTTATAGATGAGGAAAAACAGGTGAATATCATGCCAGAAAGCACCTGGGAAATTTTGGGAAAGCCTACTATGATTCCTTCATTAGGAGGGATAGGATTGTTTAAATGAAAGATGATAACCCTATGTGGAAGACTTACCCATGTACCTATGGTTTCCCATGGAGCATCGACTGAAGAAGAATTTGAGGTCATTAAGGTTGTTGAGAACAATGCCCCTTTTGCACTTTTGTTAGGAAAGAATTGGATTGAGAAAGATCAAATCCAAATGAAATAAGAAGAGGAAGCCACATAACAGAAAAAGAAAGAATTAAGGGACTTAATATCCAGAAAAATAGAGCGACTAGTACAAGAATAGGAGGATAAGTCGAAGCAACTGAGGGCCAGAGACTTAGCTGTTGAAGTTGCATGAAAGCGTGAAGGATTGAAAACCCTATCCATGCAGGAAAGAAGAGAACCTACCCCAGAAGTAATAAGAGAAGAGATATTACATTCGAAACCTTTGAGAGAAAATCAAGAGTGCGAAGTTACTATGCTAAGAGAAGATAAGAATAATAATGGAAAGAGGAACCCAGAGACTCAAATCACATGAAAGAAGGCAAGAAATCTCAATAAGAAGAAATTAAAATTAGAGAAACTCCAGGAATTTCTAGGGACGACTTCACAAAAGGCAGGCTTGCTAAACTCGAGCCTCCCCGAAATAGAAGAACTGCGTAGAATGGCACTTCCCCTTGACGAAGCTATATGGCCATTGGAGGCACCCCAACCGTTAGAATGACGCTCCTGAATAGTTAGAAACACAATTATTTCTGTAGAAGATCACCATCAAACTATTGAGACCACACCATAACAGATAGATTCATATTGATTGAGGCATTCCTGTCCATTGGAGGAATCCATTACGACATTTCTTATTTAATCCATTGAATGCCTCACTGGGGCCACTTTTGCAAACTAAGAAATTCAAGATAATATAGAAGTGATTTCCTACCGTGCCATGTTGTCTAGACCTCACCATTGATTCTATGAACTTGAGTATCTGTTCGCATACCTGAGTTATTTGACCAAGAGTGTGTATGTCGGGCGAACGCAGTGCAGTAGAGAAGTTTGTGGAGGACATATTAATAGACCTTATGGCTAAGAAATTTGTTTCTGCAGGAGTATAGGCCTCATCGACGGGAGGATTGCAAGCATCCCCATTGACTGGATGTCGATCTTGTCCATCCTGAACAATGACGAAAAAGAGAAGAAAGAACCGTGATGATCTGGCGAATGCAAAGCAGATCCTGTCAATCTTTCCCGACTACATCCTGCCCTTGGATGGCATGATTAGTTGTGACAGTGTTCCAAGGGATTTTGAATACACACTCATCACTACGTACCTCCCGAAAAGGATACATCCAGTAGGACCGCAGTTGCGACTGATACCATCTCTTAAGATAATTTATTTTAACCTCAACGACATCAATAATTATGCAATGCTTGTGCCGCATTGGTACTTGACAAAGATGACTGGGAAGAAGCCTAAGATAATTCCTCATCCATGGATCAAGGAGATCGCGAGGTCAATGATCTTGAACGTCATGAAGATCCCCCACTTCAGAAGACATCAGGAGGTTAACATGTGTGTTAAACTCCTCTTGTTGTGATACCATGGAGGCTATCTCTGGTTATATAGGTGCATGACTGTGGATTTGGCGCTGATCCACCTGATTACTAGACTAAGCATGCAAGGACTAGATCCTCAGAAATTCTACCCAGGGAAGACGTTAGATTGCTCCTTGGTGTAGCGAATAAAGAAAGCATATGGCGATGTGGAGAAGGGGAAGTGAGGCTACAAGGTAGCCTCCATCCAAGATGGCATATTGCACCTAGCTTGTCAGCTGATAGCAGGAAAGATCATCAGAAAGAACCTCCCTACGCAAGTAACAAGATTTGTAGTCGACCTTGCAAGGAAGAGCATCGAAGGGATGCAGATGAACTAGGCAAGGTACCTCGTCAATGAGTTAGAGAAGGACTGTTGTGATGCACAGGACCAAGGCTACGAGTTCCACTTTAGTTGGTTGTTGATATTAATAGAATTTGTTCCTTGGGAGATGTTAGAGGGAGTGACATTCCTTGAAGTTGAGCCATATGAACCATTGGCCACAAGGTTCACCACCTTGTGGTATACAAGAGATATGGCGAAGCAGTGGAAATCAAATGCAATTTTCAACACTTACTACCTACAACTCACACGCATCATTGAGTCATTCCCCTGAATGAACCCAAACACTTTGCATACTTACAGTCCACTAGCGAAGTTCTGAGCAGACCCCCACTTCATCTACATCACTACATGGAGGGATGAAACCAAGGAGGAGTTGCAGTCCTATTAAAAATTGACTGATGAATACATGGAGAAGATAAGCAAGGAATGGTTGACTGAATTCCTTATACCGGTTGGAGATGCAGAACTCTCCGACCCCGACCTCATTGGAAGTCTTGTGGTCACCAGGACTGAGTATGATGGACCAAGCAGCGCTAAGAAAAATAAGGAAAAGGAGGGAGTGAAAGACATAGACAGTGAAGAGAACAAAAATGCATCGGAGGAAACTGTGCCTGACTTACCTAGAGGAGGAGGAGGCGACGAAGTAAACCAAGAAGAGAAAGGGGAAGAAGACAAGAAAGAAAATGGCCAAGTAACACTGCCAAAGGATCCCCTAACAGAGGTAGAGACATCAAAGAAAAGGAAGGTTTCTCCAAAGAAACCCTTAGCACGAACGAAATCCCGATCCAACAAGCCTCAATCAAAGAATGTGCTCACAATGGATGATGTTGACCTCATCATCATAGTTGTATAAGATGATTCGAAGGGTATCTTGCAGTGACATGAAGAAAAGAAGGATATGATGTATGATAGAATCGAGGTAGAGCTAAAGAGGGTACGGTTACACGTCAAAATTACTCAGCTAGATAAATGTTGCATGTTCCTCTCAATTGTCATAAGTGTCGCATCCTCCTTACAACTTTCGCAAGTGTTGCAAGTTGGTCACAAGTGTCGCAAATGATGTTCGAGCATATTGCCATGCCGACGACACTAAGGAGACCCTTGAAACATCTCATATGCTTGATTTGAAGAAGAAGAACTGATTTACTAAAGTCAAATAACTCTTGACACCTGAAGAGAGCTCTGAAACAGAGGTTTTGAGGGGGAGCGCTCCCCTATATCAGCCATAGGAGCACTGGCGCTCCCCTACAAGGCTTCAGGGAGTGTTATAATACTCCCCTACCCCCTCTAAAGGAGCGTTGCTCATATTGAGAGTGTTGGCGCCCCTCCAAAGCTTACCAGGGAGCGCTACAGCACTCTGATGCCCCTTCTAAGGGAGAACTGCCTAATCTGAGGTAGTAGTTGGCCCGTTGAGGAGAATAAGGGGAGGATCTTTCAATATTAGGAGGTAGTTGTGTTCAAATTCTTGGTTTCATCAAGAGATCCCTGATCTAAGGAGGAGGTTCCCAACTTATTCTAAAGATAACTCAAGAGGTTAAGCTCCTCTTAACCTATATAAGCACGCTCTATGATGGTGGAAAGGGGGAAGAACTATTGGTATGAAACTTATGATCTTGGAGAAAATACACAGTCAGCCAAAGGAGAGTGATCAGTGAAGCTGTTGTTGTCCAGGTTGTGGATCTTTCAGGCAAGGGTTAGACAAAGAGGACTCGACGAAGCTGTCGCATTCGCATCTACGATTGTAAGTACTGCTGTCGTTATTCTCATAAATATGACACGCTTAGCCTATTTCTTTCTAGTTTGTGTCTGATGTCACGTGAACTTATCATTAATTGATAGATCTGTTTTCAAGCTAATATCAATAGAGTAGGAAGTGGTCGTATCTTGTTTTGTCCACAGGATCCAACGAGAAGCAAAGGATCGAAGAGCAACTAGGAGCGTGCACGGACAAACGTCGATAAAGAGGTACTTATGTCATCCTTCCTTCTCATGTGTTAGTTTAGATAGATTTGAAAGGAAGTCAGTGTCCATGTTAAGCATTTTTTGTCTAGAGTTAGGGTCAAGCTCTTAGAGGCGATCTACCTGTCCGCGGGGAGATTTTCCTACAACAAAAACTGGCGACTCCGCTGGGGAGATAGCCTCAAATCGAAACTTCCTGTTTTGATTTTCTCCTCATTGACCTTGTTCTATCCCTTAATTGTTTCAGACATGGTTCACTCCTCTTTTGATTGGTTTCATGAGCTGATTGGCTCCTTACCTCATCATACTCGGCATAATTGTCGGAATTGAATTGCAATTTTTTCGATTTTCTGACATTTTTGGGAGTTTTAGACCCTAGCGCCCCTGTCCTAGTGTTAACAGAGCACCATTGCTCCTCCATAGCCTTGCACAGAGTGCTATAACACTCCTTGCCTTTGGAAACAGAGCGTCAACCCTCTCTGGCCCAAAAAACCTCCCAGAATTGCTTTTTCTGGGTTTTGCCTCTGTGTCTTCTCTGCTGAGTAACCTTGTGAGCCAATATTTCTTCCTTTTCAGCCTTGACATCTGTCTTTTGCTTGAAGAATAAACATCTTACTAGTTGGATCTTGTAGCCTTCTTCACTATTGTTATTGGTTTTTTTGTTGATTGGAGTTTGAGACCCATGCATCGTGTTTCTCTTCTCATCAACTGAGTAAAAACCTTGGTGAAGGTCATCAAAGGCCTATAGACCTCTTCATCGCGATTTTAGTCAAAGATCATTGTTCTTCAACCTTTTCTTTTTGGGTTTGAAGTTTGTCTTTTTCTTTGATTGTTTCTTTTCTTTCGCTTTTCGTTTTGATTGCAACGAAAGGGTGTATTGTTTGTATGACTTTTGTTTATGCTAGTTTGGTTTCCATTCATACAAGAAGGTAATTAGCAAGACAAGCATCATGTTGAATTAATCATTATTCATATACAAACAACAAAAAGCATATGCATGAATGATTGTACACATTAGAAGGCATTTGAAAGTTTTATCATTACATCAGGATTTGATCGAGAAAAAGAATTGTTTGAGGACACTCCGTATTCATGCTTGTTAAGTGAAAAGAACTTTCTCTCTCCCTTAGATAGATGTTCATCGAAAAGAAATGATTGCTTATCATATTCAATGCATTCTTTGAGTCTGAGTCATAATCCCATCTGTTTCACTTCCATGCACCTTTTTGCGTAAAGAACAACCATAAAAATCAACGCTAATTAAAAATTATTTGGAACTTTTTCTTTTCTAGGATCCTCCATCAACAGTAGACTAGGCTTAGTACTTTGGATTAGGGTTGTGAGCATAACTCTCCAAAGTTTATAAAACAAACACTAGCATCTTGAGTTAGGGAGAGTCAAATCCAGTTATCGTATAAGTCTGCCTGGGATCCCCCTCTCACATAGGGGTTACGCACGAGGTCGCATTCGGATAAGCTACAGGGACTAACCCTCCGTGGTTTAACTGATTATGGTGGTCAGATCGTATTATGGGGATCACTTTGAGGTAAATCCACAATTACTGCGTGGAAGCCTTTTAGTTGATTTCGGGCTTGATACCCTGCCCGTACGTTCGGATCGGACTGTCGACTGTTACCTCCCAGGGGTTGACTGCGAATTGGTAACCTTAGTGGCCATAATCTTTAGGGTCTTACACAAGGTGACGGTGACGGGAAGTCTCACTATACCTGGAGCATACATTGGTCAAACTCACTCGGGCTCCTTGGAGGGTAAATCCACAATTACTGTGTGGAATCTTGCACCAAGGCGTAAGTCCGTTAAGCAGGTCACCATTGTAACTGTTCCACCCTATCCCTGCCCCTTCTGGACTTGATCATGCGACGTTGGATTTCATCACCAACTAGTACGGTCATCAAAAGAAGGTCCTGTTTGCTTGGTTGTGATTCTTAGATTTTTATTAGCGTATGTTGTTTCTTTTACTTAGTGGACCTTAGGTCCAGTCAGTGTTAATGGCATCGAATCCTGGGAGTACCAATGGAGGAAACCCTTCTTTTGGGGAACCTTATACCTTTCCTTCATTTGGAAACTTTGGTCCTCCATATGTTGCCACTCTGAGTCTCCCAGGACTCACTATTGGATTACCAGTTTGGTTGTTCCCCACTCCGGTGATCTCGAATCCTCCCAATGTTTCAATTGCACCTAATACTTTGGATGTCAATACACCACCCACACATCAACCTCATGTCAACTTTTCACCTTCTTCGTCCATCAAGTCTCCTTGCATTTCTCCTTCTTCGCCTAGTGAAAGCTCTAAAGCAAGTAGCCAGGTTGATCAGAAGAAGAAGAAACGGAAAGAGAAGAAGAAGAAGAGCCCGAAAAGGACCAAGGCCCCAACAACATCAGATGTTGACCCTAAGAAAACAGTTACTGTTAATAGTACTGGGAGTGTTGATGAGGTCAACAAGATTAAAATGAAGAATCCAAAACCTAAGTTCCCTTGCAGTCTTTGTAAGGGTGACCACTTTCTGCGGGATTGCCCCGGTCTTACCCAGGTCTTAGAAATGTGGTCCTCCACGTCGTCGGCCTCTGTCGGTCATGTCGATGATACCCCGTCAACTAGTGACATTAAGGTTGGTAAGAAGAAGAAAATTGTCAAGTTCCCTTGCATGTTATGTAAAGGTGATCATTACTCTCACCTTTTCCCTCGCATAAACGAGGATTCTTCTCTTTTGGAAAAACTTCAACTTCCAAAAGGTTATCGTAAACTTTCCTTCGACCCATCGTTGGTTGACGGACTGGTCAATCCGGTTCCATCCCTGGTTAGTCCGGTTGATCATGTGGTCAATCTAGTTTCCTCCTTGATTGAACCACAAACCCAAGTAGTTGATCCAGTTCCATCATTGATCAGCCCCGCTCTTCATCAAAAGAGTGACACCAAAGGAATCGATCCATTTCCACCTGTCCACCCCATTCTTCCCTTGGAGAACGAAACTCAAGTGGTTGATCCAGTTTCACCATCGGTCGATCCCATTCCTCCATTGAGGAATGTCAAAGTGACTGATCCAGTCCCTTCCTTGGTCAGTCCCACTCTTCCTCTGAAGAGTGCCAAAGTGGTCGATTTGGTTCTGCCATCTATCGATCCCACTCCTCCTTTGATGAGTGCCAAAGTGACTGATCCAGTCCCTTCCTTGGTCAGTCCCACTCTTCCTCTAAAGAGTGCCCAAGTGGTCTATCCAAGTCCACCATTGGTCGATCCGATCCAATCATCAGTCGATCCTACCCTCCTTGTAGAGAGTAAACCCGATACTGCCCATGTTTTTCTTGTTAATACAGACTCTACCATGCCGGGGGGCATCCCTCCTTCTTCTGTGACACCCCCTCCAAGTAATGAAGCCATCCTTTTTGATTGGGGTGCGCTAACTGGACCTTGTCTTCCCTCTCACATTCCTTTCCATATTATAGTACAGGTTTGTGTTCGAGACGTTCCTCAAACACTGATAGATGAAGGTGCGTCCGTTAGTATTTTGTCTTCTGTTGCTTGGTACGCTTTGGGTTGTCCGTAGCTTGCACCGGTTACACAGAATCTATTAGCTTTTAACAGAAGAACTAGTCAACCTTTAGGGATCCTTCCTCAGTTTCCTGTAACTTTGGGAGAAAAAACTGTCTTTATCGATGTCATGGTATTCTGAGACCCCTTGGATTTCACTTTACTCCTTGGGTGGGATTATGTCTATGCTATGAAAGCTCTTGTATCCACCCTTTTCCGTGTGATATATTTCCCTTACGATGGAAGAATTGTGACTATTGATCAACTTTCATTCATCGGCCCTGACTGGGTTACCTCCCTAAGTGGTTCTTATATGCAGACAGTATCGCCCCCACTGCATGTCAATTATGTGGCATTGTCTCCCATGACCTCAACTTCCGATGATTTGGATCCGGTAGTTGACATGGTGATTTCTTCGGTAGGGTTATTGGAGCCGGATCTCCTTACCCCTGTCATGACCCTCGACATGTGTTCCTTATAGAGTGATTCTCTTCCATCCGACGAAGATCTCTTGGAATCCATGACCGAGTTTTGTCCTTTGACATGGTATCCTTCCAGAGCATTATCCTCTCGGAAGCCATGATCAAGAAGAAACCAAGAGCATAGTTTCTCTTCTCTGTGGCAAGCTCATTAAAAAATGAAACAGAGGTCACGAGCATAGTTTCCCTTCTCTGTGGCAAGCTCGTTAAAAAATGAAACATAGGTCACGAGCATAGTTTCTCTTCTCTGTGGCAAGCTCGTTAAAAAATGAAACAGAGGCTTTGAGCATAGTTTTCTTCTCTGTAGAAAGCTTGTTAAAAAATGAAACAATAATCTAGGGATCGAACCCGAAACCTTGAGCATAGTTCTTTCCCTATGTCAAGCTCGTTAAAAAATGACACAATCACCTCTCCCTTCAAGTTGAATCTTTCGCTAGATCTCGTAGATGTCGAGTCGAGTCTTTCATTAGATCTCATTTTTGAACCTTCATTTCATCCACTTGTATCCTTTTTCTCCATCTAGCACAAAAATTGGTGACAACCTCAAAGTCAGTGAATGAATTGAAGCTTGGGGGGCATGTCTCCAGCCTTTGATGATCATTTTGGAGTCAAGCCACCAACTTTCAATATGGGGGCATACCGAGCTTAGTCTTTGTTCTTTCTCGTGCTCGTAAATACATGAGAATGAAACCGGGTAAACTTTTATCTCTTTTACGGACCCGTACGGATACACGAACACACGAAAAAGGAACCCCCCTGGAGTCATCTTTAAACCCTTTTCAGACTCTCTAAATATGAAAATATTGTCGAGTGACCTTGCTTCCTTTCACACTCGTTAAAAGGTCAGAAAGGGCATCTTTCGAGCAATAGTTTACCCTTTTTCGGTCTCATTAGACTACTGTATGAAAAAGGAACTGAGAGAGTTCTCTTTTAAGTGTTTTTCCAAACTCTATAATCCTGAAAAACCTTCGAGTTTTCTGTCTTTGGACTCATTAAAGAACACATCGACAGGCCCATATAGGACCGAACCCTTACTTCTTCTGGTTCATTAAACAAAGGAAGAGGAACTTACCGAAGGTGAGTTATATCGAGCATGTGTTATCCTCCTCGAGCTCATTAAATAAAAAAGAGGTACTCATCTATCTGGATGGGGGAAAAAATTGAAAGGAGCAAGCCAAGCAGTCTCTTGAGAACATCATCTAGCACTTCTTAGAGTCACCCTTGAACACGACACTTTGTCATTTTGCACATATCATAATCCGCTGAACCTTTGCATTGAGCCAATCCTTCGAGTTCCTTTCGCTCCTTTGGGTCACCCGATGCAAGTCACAGTATCCACTGCATAGTTTTGGTCCATGTCATGTTTTGTTGTTGTGCCTCAGTGTTCAAGGGAAATATCCGCCTCAAGAGTCAACCATCCCAAATATCTTGCCTCAAAACCTGTGTCAGTCCATGTCCGTTTGATATGCCAATTACATCTCCATGTCCATTTCATGTCATTGATGGGGGATACATCAAGGCCCTCCCTCGACGAGTCTATTCCTGTTGACTCCAACACATTATCCGGGAATCAGACTTAGAAACCAGTTAGTACTTTGGGACCTGCATGCCTCAATGGCAGGCCTCCTCACATTTGACAGTAGGTTTACATCATTGACCTCTGATCGAATGATTCCACGAGTGTTCGACTTCAGCTCATCCATTCACATTCACTGGAATGTACTAGGGTACCTTGGGAATCATTGACATTAATGGTGATCTCCCTCGCACTTGTTAAC
>ML791093.1:302162-343276 GCA_009831015.1 Picea engelmannii | reverse complement strand
GGGTACCTTGGGAATCATTGACATTAATGGTGATCTCCCTCGCACTTGTTAACGGTTCACACCATTGACCGGTAATCAAGTGGTTTCTGCCATGTTCGACACCAAGACATCTATTCGCATGGTCAGATTCGTACCATATTGGGGTTGGTAAGAAGACCCTGGGTTGAGCGATCACTTTGATATGTGCTTTGCCCAGGCTGCGAAGGAATTTCTATTGGACAAAGAACACATACACTGTAACATAGATCCACTTTGTGTTGGTCATGGCTATGTCTTGTCATCTCGTAGATCCACTATGTATTCTTCATGGCTACGATCAATCCGAGTCATCAGAGTATAGATCCACATTGTATCTTCGGTGGCTATACCTTTTTTATCAATACAATTATGGATCCGTAGTGTATTTTATGGCGGCCATATCCTGCTAAGTCTTGATCACCCAAGCATAGGTATGCCTGCCTTGGGTTTTGAAATATGTCATGATATTTGTTGGATGTTTGTGTGCAGCTTCTGTCAGGTTCTCCGAGTCTATACCCTTGCTTGGACATCTACAAACTATTTCAGTTATCAGTTGACATCTTCTAACTTCATAATTTGGGGGGAAATCTGTTACACGTCAAAATTACTCAGCTAGATAAATGTCGCATGTTCCTCCCAATTGCCGTAAGTGTCGCATCCTCCTTACAACTTTCGCAAGTGTCGCAAGTTGGTCACAAGTGTCGTAAATGATGTTCGAGCATACTTCCATGCCGATGACACTAAGGAGACGCTTGAAACATCTCATATGCTTGATTTGAAGAAGAAGAATTGATTTACTAAAGTCAAATAACTCTTGACACCTGAAGAGAGCTATGAAACAGAGGTTTTGAGGGGGAGCGCTCCCCTATATCATCCCTAGGAGCGCTGGCGCTCCCCTACAAGGCTTCAGGGAGCGTTATAACACTCCCCTGCCCCCTCTGAAGGAGCGTTGCTCATCTTGAGAGCACTGGCGCCCCTCCAAAGCTTACTAGGTAGTGCTACAGCACTCTGATGCCCCTTCTAAGGGAGCACTGCCTAATATGAGGCAGTAGTTGGCCCGTTGAGGAGAATAAGGGGAGGATCTTTCGATATTAGGAGGCATTTATGTTCGAATTCTTGGTTTCATCAAGAGATCCCTGATCTAAGGAGGAGGTTCCCAACTTATTCTAAAGATAACTCAAGTGGTTAAGCTCCTCTTAACCTATATAAGCAGGATCTATGATGGTGGAAAGGGGGAAGAACTACTGGTATGAAACTTATGATATTGGAGAAAATACACAGTCATCCAAAGGAGAGTGATCAGTGAAGTTGTTGTTGTCCAGGTTGTGGATCTTTCAGGCAAGGGTTAGACGAAGAGGACTCGATGAAGCTGTCGCATTCGCATCTACGATTGTAAGTACTGCTGTCGTTATTCTCATCAATATGACACGCTTGGCCTGTTTCTTTCTAGTTTGTGTCTGATGTCACATGAACTTATCATTAATTGATAGATCTGTTTTCAAGCTAATATCAATAGAGTAGGAAGTGGTTGTATCTTGTTTTGTCCACAGGATCCAGCGAGAAGAAAAGGATCGAAGCGCAACTAGGAGCGTGCAGGGGCAAACGTCGATAAAGAGGTACTTCTGTCATCCTTCCTTCTCATGTGTTAGTTTAGATAGATTTGAAAGGAAGTCAGTGTCCATGTTAAGAATATTCTATCTAGAGTTAGGGTCAAGCTCTTAGAGGCGATCTACCTGTCCACAGGGAGATTTTCCTACAACAGAAACTGGTGACTCTAAGAATTTTTGGACCTCATTGGAAGTTTTGTGGTCACCAGGACTGAGTATGATGGACCAAGCAGCGCTAAGAAAAATATGGAAAAGGAGGGAGTGAAAGACATAGACAGTGAAGAGAAGGAAAATGCATCGGAGGAAACTATGCCTAACTTACCTGGAGGAGGAGGAGGCGACGAATTAAACCAAGAAGAGAAAGGGGAAGAAGACAAAAAAGAAAATGGCCAAGTAACACTGCCAAAGGATCCCCTAATAGAGGTAGACACATCAAAGAAAAGGAAGGTTTCTCCAAAGAAACCCTTAGCACGAAATAAATCCCGAGCCAACAAGCCTCAGTCAAAGAATGTGCTCACAATGGATGATGTTGACCTCATCATCATAGTTGTATAAGATGATTCGAAGGGTATCTTGCAGTGACATGAAGAAAAGAAGGATATGATGTATGACTGAATCGAGGCAGAGCTAAAGAGGCTACAACAAGCCCTCTACTCGAGTTGTGTAGTGTCTACTACATCACCATTATCAAAAGGTTTAGAATTGGGGGATGCTCCCACCCAGTTGTGAAGGACAGAAGATGCGATAGAGGCTCACCTTCGATGAGTCTGGGAAGAAAAAGAATAGGCCACAGAGGCCTTGAAGCAAGAAAAGGAGGAATCCCTAGAGAAACTTCGGGTTGTGCAGTAAGAGAAAGATGACATTAGAGAAAATTTTGAGGAGGACAGAGAGAAAATCCAGAAAGAGAAAGACCAGCTACTCGTAGAGAAGACTATGGTCAAAGAGGCAGTAACTAGAGCACTTCGCTATATGCCAGTCTTGGAACATGTGGAAGAAAAGACAACAGAGAGCCAAGTGGGGAAGCTCGTTGAGGCCATTCAATAGCTTCAAGAAAGAGTAGAATATCCAGAACTTCAAGCATCATCGAGCACTTCACAAGAAGTAAGAGATCAGAGGGAAGAATCTTCCAGGAGCGCAGTTGAAAGAATCAGGGCGTTGGTTTTAGAATGAAAGAAACTAAGTAATCGAAGTGTGCAGACCTATGAGTGCCTTGCAGAAGACCTAGAACTAAGGACATTAGAGGCACACCTCCAGGAGGCAAACCAATAGGTGTCGACTATGCAAGAGCATTTGAAGCTACTTACAGTATTGGAGAAGATGAAGAGGTTGCAGGAGTAGCGTCCAGTTCAGCAGCAAGTCACTGACATCCAAAGTAGAGTGATGGAGGTGACACAGAGACTCCAGTCGGTGCAGGGTGAAGCCTGCACACTTTTTGAAGAGACCGAGGGAAAAGGATCACAGTTGGAACAGGTGGTCACAACAATGAAACAACGCCTAGAAGGGCCTGTCACCGAGAAAGTCATTCTGGAGTTTGTCAAGTAGAAGGCTCTAGAGAAGTAGGAAGTTGAGGCACCTTGAGCTAAGATCAAGGCCTTCGAGGTAGTGTTTCACAGATCATAGTGACTCAGGATGACTCATAGGTGAGTGTTGGTAGCCTATTGGCCCTCAACCAAGTTTTGAGAGAACCTTGGTCATTCTTGAGCATTTTTGGGACTTCGATAGGCTGGTTGAAGACAGAGTGACTAGGCGAAGTGGGGATCGTGGGATCTCGCCCATTTTGCATGATTTTTGGGATTTTAGGGTTTATGTAATGGGTATGGGATGTCGACCCATGGGTTTACCCATGTTTAGGCCTATTTTTTAATGTATAAATAAGTAGGTAAGCGATGTAAGAAGTAGTTATGATCGGCTTTGTGCAAGAACCTGTGAAGATTTCTAAGTGTGAATAGTTGTGAATGCTTTGTGCATACCTGTAGAATTCCTATATGTAATACTTACAGAGCTAAGTGCAAGTGGAGTTAGTTGGTTACTATCCATTGATCGGCTTAGTGTTGGGATAGTTGGCTTTGTGCACGAATGAGTTAAGACCTGCAAAGCTAAGTGAAAGTGTTTTGTAAGTTCTTTCTGCGCAATGGTGTAAGGCTTGGTGCCTTGATTTGATTCGGGGAAGGAGGATCTGGCGAGGTGTGTGCATATCTCTTATCCTATGTGGAGTTCTATCTATGTCTTGGTGCATGTAAGAATATTGGAAGAAGCTAATAAAGAAGAAGAAGAGTTTATGGATGTAACCTCACACTGGGGTGAACCACATATAGCCTATGTTACTGTTCTTTGTGCTATGTGTTCATGATTGTTATGTTTGTATTTTCTTAGTGCACTATTCTGGATGTATGATAGGTAGATTCATTGAGGCTTAGTGATTTATGTGTGAATGAATGTTAGATATGAATTGATGCTAAGTGCTTAGAGGTGTTGATCTGTTTATTACAGTGTTGTTCTGTATTTAGGGTTAATCTGCGATGTGAATAAGAATCATAACTGAATGCATATTGTTGGCTAAGTTCTCTGTTGAAGTGTGTAATCATATATCTGTGTCCCAGCTAGGTTGTAGACACTCGATTCCTGCAACCCCCCTGCATCTACCTTGGGTGAGACTTCATCTGCTTCACAGGTGTTGTCGAAAGGGCCGGTAGTTAGGGTTTTGTTGGTGCACTGTTGAAGAGTTGAACCCTGGGTCTGCCTGTGTACCAACAGGGCCTTGGAATACCATGAAATCGATATAGACATATTTCCCTCCTAAGGTGATGGGAAGTTGAGGAAGGATCCCTAAAGGTTCACTCGATATTCTATTAAAATCCAACAAATAATGTGTAACCAACACAATATAAGGGGAACCTAAATCTTGCTAATAAATAGAGAATAAAATTCTAATAGAAGCTCCTTCATAAAAAATAATGTGATGTACCATGATCTTATCACAAACCTTCATTGTGATTTGGAAAGGAAGGTAGGACGAAAGGTGAGGGTCCTCCAGAATATTCCAATCAAAAGAAATGAATCCATTACTTGGAGGGGGTTCCATTGAAATGCCCCCTTGTCCGGAGGAATCTAAAGTGAGAAGAAAATCCTAAGAAATATCCACTTCACTCTCTAAAGGAAGAGTGGGATCAACCAAGTATTGAACCAGAACAACCACTTCATCAACCAACGACTGTCTGGGAGAGGACTCATGGGAAGTAATTGGGTGTTGTTGTTGGGAAACAACAATGTATTCCAACAATTGTGAAGCTTCATGCATATGAGGGAAATTTTAAGTGAGGTGCATGTCCTTGCATAACCAGCAAGGAATCCTGACTTTACCTTTTTTCCCCCAATCTTATGATCACAAGTTGATGGGTTTTCACCAACATGACCTGCAATGGCTAGAAAAATGTGTTATTGATAACCTGTGGACCACACTTCCAAAACCTTGGGAATACCAGGGAAATGTTTAAGAAGGTTCTCATCCTTACAAATACTGCAAGGGAATTTGGGTTTGCGACGTATCTTGGTATCTTTTCAACATTATCAACACTTGCCGCATTGGTTGGTGGATTTCCCCCTTACTTGTTTTGATTCTTCTTATTCTTCCTTTTCTTCTTCATCTTAGCCTCCTAATTACTAGATTCAAGGCTTTCAGATGGAAAGTAAGAAGAAATGAAAGAAGACACGAAGGGTGAAGAATCTAAAGGGTCAACAATATGTTGATGTTCTTGTGGTGGAGAGATTGTTTGGGAGCATAAAAGGAATTCGAGAACAAAGGAGTAAAAAACAACCATACTTGTAACCCCATAGTGAAACCATGAAGAGTTAATGTAGCGATGTAGGGAGGACCAATGTTGGATTATATCTCTCTCACTTCTACTTATTCTTGGGTTGACCCAGGTTCATATCTAAGCAGGTTTCCAACAAAACCCTCTAAAACTATCGGTCCTCCTGTTTAAACATAAGGCAACGCTACGCGCAGTGCACATTGCACAGTCTCACCCAAGATAACTCTATGGGTGATTGTAATGCTCAAGTGCTTGTAGTATAGGAATGAGTGGGAATATGGGAGTGTATTATTTTTCTTTTTATTCCTTAAACATGTTATTCATTCAAGTATTCCTAGGATTCATTCATCTTTAGCCTCATGTCTGCATTCTAATGCATCTAGTTAATCATTCATTCATAAGATAAACATTAAAAGAAAGTAACCATTCAATAAAAATCACATAGAACACAGGTTTTACCGTGGTTCACCCACTCCTGGGCTACGACCACAAAGATTTGTCTTCTCTGCTCTTTTATTTAGTCTTCTGCAAAATCTAGAGATGCACAAATTATATATTCACTCATACAATCCTAATCAGGTTAAGGAACCTCTGTGAGGCAGACTAGATCACACCGAGCTCCTCAACCTGTGATCTAACCCTCAAAATATAGCTTACTCAACTCTTCTACAACTCAACAGATTTGAGCAACAATTCTCAACAATCTTTCACCACTTAATCAACTAAACAAATCTTTAAGCTAGACCTCATAGGTTTTTATTTATACTATTTTACAAGCTTACAACTATTACAATCCTTGTCAAAAACCCTAACCCTAACATGGTTAGGGTTTTCTACCTCCTCGCACGTGGATTTTCCTCTTGCATGTTGCTTTTCCTTATTTTTGTGCATGCTTCTTTCTTGCGAGCTATTGCGTGTTCTCCTAAATTAGGTCTTTCCTTCCAAAAATAGGTATTTCCTCAAAAAAAGTATTTCTTCAAAATAGGATTGCACCCAACAGGCCCCCAACATTGACATGTGGCACATCTCGAGCCACTCAGGTAGTGCACATTCCTTGTACTGTTGTGTCCAAACTGTGGAACTCCTCTACTAATTTCCTTCCTTTTTCCTTGATGTGCACAACTTTTCTTGTTACCGCCTCTACTAACTGCGTCATTATCTCCTCCTACATCAATTTTGCACCCTCTGTGTGTTCCTATGCCATACTTTTATTCTCTTCCTCTGACAATGCATTCAACTGTGTTTCTTGTTCTTGGAGGGGTTCCAATTCGGCTTGTCTTTCTTGCTTCTTTGTCTGTGCGGTTTTCAACTCTGTCTGCATCTTCTTCATGTCTTGAGTGCCCTTAAAGTAGTCTTTGATGCTGATTGTTTTATGTCTTTTATTTAGCTCTTGTATGGAAGCGTTGATTGTCTCCTCTTCTTGGTCCCACTGTTGGACCTTCTCATCTTCTTCTAGAATATTCCATGTCTGCACAACTCTATCAAGCAACTCTTCTAGTGCCTTTGCTTCTTTCTCCATCTCAACTATCTGGAGTGCATATTTTTGTTCTTTGTATTCTTGGACTTTAGGAGAAGTTGTAGGATTGAGCCCTTCTTTGAGATCCTCAATTTCCTTCCTATATTTATCATTTTTTTGTGAGATCAATTTGATCTTCTCCTCTACACTCCTCTCAGGTTCTTGCACGTTGTCTAGGATGCGATCATAAACCATTGTTAATCCTTGTTCTATTTTATCTATGCATCCTTTCTCCTCTTATTTCTTTGAATTTAGTTGGTCACATGTGATTTGTATCATTTCAGGGACTCCTCTACCCACCTCCAATTTTTTTGCATCTGTGCGGGCCCTGGACTGCACTTCTTGCACGATGCTAGCCTTGACTCTGTATAGTTCCTTGGTGTGTATTTTTTCCATGACAACTTCCAATTGTTACACGTCCGCAGGGGTTTCTACACAGTCTCCTTATCCAACCTGATCATTTGGTGCACAACTATAAATATCTCCCTTCATTAGACTATCAATTGCACTGTCTCCTCTCCTTCTTTTTGCGCAGGTGGTTATTCTATCTTTTCCTATTGTTGCATTGTGGCCTATGGTCCTACATAGCTCCGTAATTGATGGAGATTCTCATGGTATTGTATGATATTGGCCATTATCTCTTCACATTGTGCCTCTGCAATGCGGACCACTTATTACCCCCTATATTAGACTTTGTCTGCGACTAGCTCCACATCATCCTTTGTCAAGGTGATGACTGGGTCTTCTATGTCATACTTCTTTTTCTTGCGCTCCTCTTTTTTCTGTGTTGGATTCCTTATTTTCTGTGAGGGATGCACCCCACTTTTTGTACCCTGGGTTGTTAAGATTCAAAGACCTGAATACAAAAACACAACAAATATACAGGAACAATATTCAAAATCTCTTTTATTATATCAAACCCTTGAGGTAGGGCAACACCATACAATGGATCCTATTATGGAAGGGATCCTCTCCTATTCACTTACCTCTTCGAGGGGGCTTCCTCTTATTGAGCTACCACTCCAAATACAATACTTCTCTTCATGTCCCATTACATTGCTTGAACCCCTTTATATAGTTCTACCATCACCTATGAAAATTCTAGAGGAGGAATCTTCTAGAAGTAGAACCTTCTAAGAAGTCCTCTTACATTTATTATATCTAACTACCCATTTATTATATCTAACTACCATAGTGGGTATTATTTAATAATATAGTGGACATAGTCCACCTTACATTGAATGGCCTCCACTATTATCATTATGGGTCCTCCGGGCCCTCCCACTACCTCTCTAGCTACCTTACATTCCATCCCCCTTATGAAAGCATTGTCCTCAATGCTTGATGTACAACCATATACCAGGGTCCCATGGATAAGTGTGGACCATAGTATTGAAGTAGACTAAAGAAGCAGGGTCCCATTGAGAAATGGTAGCCACCATGCCGAAGTAGTCTACCACCATTGTAAACCAGGGTCCCGTGTCCAATTTCTCATGTGAAACCCACATGGAAGATATCGACACCCAATAGCCAACTAAAAATGATGATCCCAATACTGACACTTATCATGTGGATTCAAATAAGAATATACATCCACATAGTGGGAGATGATCAAAGATGAATCTGGAAGGAATAATACCATTGTAGAATATGTAGGCTTGATGCTGGTAACTAGCTCTTGATGTGGGACATTGATGTTCTCTACAGAAGGTGGAGTAGAGTCATCAAATAAAATATGGAAGTGGTTGTCATCCCAGAAATGACAACTATCCATATACCAATCATCACAATCGGCCTCAAAATCATAACAACCATATATTTCTTGATTATATTCATCCCTGAGGTCCGCCATAAGAAACCTCTCCTGCATTTTATCCAAAGAATCTTGAATACTATGAAAACTATCATTAAGGCCATCTACAAAACCATCTATTTTGTCATTCAATGTGTCAAACAATTGAGCTTTGAATGCTTCAGTAATATGTAGGATTTCTTTGAGGGTTTAAGAATAAATATCCATCTGAGAACCCTATGAAAATTAATGAACTCTACATTCCCACTTGCGTCACGAAAAAACCCAAAAAAATAGAACAATAAATTAATACAAAAAATCACGGCGTTTTCCGGAAAAAACTTGAAAAGCTGTTGAATTTAAAATGCTCATAACTTCACTTCCCAGACTCTGTTTCGGCTGATTTTTTTCTTGAAATTGGGTGAAATTGTGAGAGGAACTTAGATATTTAATTTGTTTGGGAAAATGCAGCCTCCAAATTCTACATAAATAAAAAACAATCGTGTCATCGTCCGCGGAAAAAATCCTAAAAAACTACAGATTTTAAAACTTCAATATCTTGACATCCTAGACTCCATTTCGGACGATTTGTTTTTCAAATTTGGTTTTTTTCTGAGAGGAAATCATATATACAACCTGTTTCTACAAATTGTGTAGAAATGTACCAAAAATTTCTGGAATGGCGCAGCCCTCTTTTTTCTTCTCCAAAAATAAAAAATATTTGCCCACAATGTCTGCCAAGGAAAGTGATGTGATACCACTTGTTAATATCAAAAGACCTAAATAAAAAAACACAACAGATATACAAGAACAATATGCAAAATCTTTTTTATTATATTAAAACCCTTAAGGTATGGCAACACCATACAATGGATCCTATCCTTGACTCTTCGAGGGGGCTTCCTCCTATTGAGCTACTGATCCAAATACAATACTTCTCTTCATGTCCCATTACATTTCTTGAACCCCTTTATATAGTGCTACCATCACCTAAGAACATTCTACAGGAGGAATCTTCTAGAAGTAGAACCTTCTAAGAAGTCATCTTACATTTATTATATCTAACTACCATAGTGGGCCTTATTTAATAATATAGTGGACCTAGTCCACCTTACATTGAATGGCCTCCACTATTATCACTATGGGCCCTCTAGCCCCCCCCACTACCTCTCTAGCTACCTTACATGGGTCCTTTCTTCTCCAGCCTGTGAAGTATCATTCTTTCTGGTCTGTGGCTAGCTTCCTATACTTATCATTGTTTCTATTCTCCTTGGTCGTTTTGGTACTGTTCTACTCTTCGTTTCTTGATAACGTGTTGTAGTCCTTCTAGTGTTATCTGTTGGGCTATTTGTTCTCACTGAATATCCTGCTTCAGCCTTGTCCTTATGCCTGGAGGATTTCATTGTGGCTGGCCTTGTTACTGGTTTTTTTCCTGGTAGCTACCATTGTGCAGGCTGGTCATTAACTATCCAGTCCACCTCTTCCTTAGTGATGCAATATTGCATCTCTAAACACGCCTTCTTTGGATACCTTGCAGCCTGGAACCATATGTGATGCTTGGACTCCTTAAACTCGACTATCCATTCTATATTTTTCACTACCTCCACAGGTATGTGCCATATATTAGTTGTGTGTTGTTGTATCTCTTCCAAAAACATTGCAAAAAGTGTGTTGTTTGCTTGTTGCATCTTGTTATCCTTGGCCTACCAAAGGGACTCATATCTGTCCGCATAGCACTTTCCAACCCTATCCAAGAACGTTGAGAAATTTGGCTCCTTCCAATGATATCAAAATGATCATCCAAGAGTAATGGAGCTTGGTTCCATTGTCCTACGCATCTCTACAGTCTATTAAAAATTGGTTTAGCAGGTATGGCACCCATCTTAACATTAATCCTTTCACGCATTGCATGACTACTGCAATAAATCCTGCTGGCACTTCTTATTTTCAACATTTCCTTATTAGTTCGCAATACATGAGCTTGTTGGAGAACCTTGTCGCATTATCGTTGATATCCTTGAGTATGATGCCTCTATTGCCTCGCCTGGTGTCAAACTTCACTTTGACTAGCTCTTTTATTTCCTTCTTGGACACCTTGTTATACAGGTATTCCTCTAGTTGCGCATCAACTATCGGTAGCCCTATGATCTTGGAAATCATTGCCACATCTATCTGTATTGGCCTATCCATCCACATGATTCCTCCAGGTACTCAAGCAACTAGTTGTTTGACGTAGAGCCTGACATTCTTACCATGCCCAAAATGAGGTATATCCAATAGGGTCATAATACCATAGTTATACAACCCAATTATCCAATGTGCATGATCCATTATTGGTTTACCGAGGGGTCCAATTTCCCCTTTTTTATTAAATAAGTCTCCTTGGGAAAATATGGTATTTTTTCTGCATCGCGCACATCATGGTCTGCGTATCTAAGATTTGGTACCTTTCCTAGCATATCATCCATAGTGACCATTACATCTAGGAGATATGGGAGTCTGATATACATGGTGTCCTGTGCCTTTATTTTTTTGTACCACAATAGATGGGCCTGCCTCAGTCATGTCTACATATTCTTCCTTCTCAGAATCTAGTCGATCGGTGATATCCTCGACTAACACTTCCTCTCATTCATGGGTCTATCACGGTCATGTTGTTTCGTCGGGATTTGCGGTCATCTCGGGGTAAGGGTTCAGAATACCATTACGGGCCTCAGAGCTCTACCCTATTTCCCCTTGTTGCAATGTTGATGTTTCCTCTTCAACTTGTGTCGGGCAGATTGATTCTTTGTCCGAGGTATTGACATCTTCTAGCTTGACCATGTTTTCAGGTTGTCTCATTCTTTCCTTGCGCCTCTAACCCTGCCACGTAATCCATACATACTATCTTGGAGAGTTGAAATTCGGTGGGGTCATCTTCTCTCTAACTCGCACACCCACTTTCTTCTTGGTAAAATTATAGCTAGGGCATGCTCTTTTTATTTCACTTTGTGCTCAAAAATCGCTAAGTGTTGAATAAACATGTTCTTTATGCCTTTTATAGACACGGTCGTGTCAGTTTTTCACTTTTTGCATGCATTTGCATCGAGTGTAATTTTTCCTGCACGTCGTCTTCTGATGTTTGTCATGGTAATTACTGCGTGCAACGTTTTTCTCACTTTCTTATGGTTCAACAAACTTCTGCTTCTTTTTTTGTTTTTCTTCTATTTTCTATTTTTGTATTTCTTTTTTCTTATTTTTCTTCTTTTTATTTATTTTTATCATGTTTATGTTTAAATCTCTTCTATGATACACTATATACATGTCTTTCTCACTGTGTTGTGACTTTTAAGAGTTAGTAAGTCAACTGTCTATGTATAGTTTCAGTCGATTATCGTCGATCATTCCTTTTAGTTTTGTTCCTCCCAAATATTTTAGTTGTACAGATCCTCCATCTGTGACATTATTTAATTCATATGGCCTTAGCCAATGCATTCTAAATTTACCAGGATATTGGAAAAATTTAGTGTCATAGAGAAAGACTAGGTCTCCTTCCTTAAAACTCTTCTTCTTAATATGTTTTTCATGCTAGTATTTGTCTCTTTCTTTTTGTACTTCCTGGTGAAATCCTGCCAGAATCTTGTCATCTTCCATTTCCATTAGTTGGTTTAACCTTTCCTGTACTATGCCTCTTTATGTCATGTTGGTAATTGTTGCTACGTCTAGACTAGGTACCAAAAATTCTAATGGTACTATTGCTTCTTTCCCATACACCAATATTAATGGTGTCTGTCCTGTCAACTTCTTACATGTGGTCCTATATTCCCATAGTATTGCTGGTATCTTCAAGTCCCAATCATCCATGTTGACATTGCAGATATTTGTCAGAGCATTTTCCAAGATCTTATTGAAAGCTTCTATCGTTTCATTTTCTTGAGGGTGGTATGGTGTACTCTTCTTGTGATAGACTTCAAACTCCTCAGTCATAGCCCTGATAGTATTATTGATAAAATGAGTTCCTTGTTCGCTCAGTAAAATCCTTGGACATCCAAGTCTGGTGATCAATTGCTTAAACAAGAAGTGTGTTGTTGTCTCTATGCTACAGTCTTTGACTGATGTTGATTATGCCCATCTTGTTAAGTATTCAGTTGCAGTAATGATATATCTAGCTCATGACCTTTTTGATGGTGGGTTAATAGGTCCCACAAAGTATGTATCCCATTTTTCAAATACATGCATAGTCACTTGTGGTCTCATAGGTATCTCATCCCTTCTGTTGGGTTTTCCAACCCTCTGATAGGCATCACATTTATGGCAATATTCCTTGGCATATTTATGGATTGGTTTCCACCATAATCCTACATACAATACCTTTTGTGCAATATATTTTCCTGCATAGTGTCCTCCAGCTATACCTTCATGAGCTTCTTCCAAAATTTTGGGCCTCTCATGTTATAATACACACCTTCTCAAAATGTTTTCTGCGCCCATCTTGTATAAATGTGCTACAATTAGTTGATAGTCTGCAGTTCTTAATACCATATTTTTCTTATGCGCAGTGATAAATTATTATGGTGCAACCCCTGTACTTAATTATTCAATAATATCAACAAAATATTCATCGAGTACCTGTACTAAAAATAACTGTGCATCAGGGAAGCTGTCTTTCAAGTTAATAGGTTCTTCTCCATTAGTTACCCTTGATAGGTGATCAGGTCCTACATTCAACTTCCCTTGTTTGAAAATTACTTCAAAATCAAATTCTTGGAATAACAATATCCATCTATAGATCCCCCCCCCCAACAGTGGCTTGTTGACTAGATATTTGAGGGAAGAATGGTCTGTGAACATTTTAAAGTGTTTACCCATTAAATAGTGCCTAAATTTCTGAAGTTCATATACCATGGCTACGCCTTCTATTTCTGTGGTATTGTAGTCCCATTCTGACAATTTTTTTCTTGCAAAGGCTATAGGATGGTGTAAGTCCCCTGCTCCTGGCTGTGCAAAAATTGCTCCAAGTGTTATGGTTAATGCATCTACATGCACATGAAATGTCTTTTACCAGTCTGAGAATACTAGGATAGGTGTTGTGACCATATTTTGTTTTAATGTGTCCAATTATTTTTGATAGTCTTAATTCCACTGAAATATGGTGTCCTTATTTAACATTTTTTCCATGGGTGCAGTAATCTGTGCATACCCCTTTATAAATTTCATGTAATACCCTGTATGTCCCAATGTTTCTCTTAACTGGTGCACTGAATTTGATGGTGGTAAATTAACAATGATTTCAATATTAGAAGGATCCACTAGTAAACCTTGTTTACACACTATATGTCCCAACAATATTCCAAAAGGTGTTCCAAAAATTCATTTCTTGATGTTCAATGAGATCTGACACTGACTGCATCTTTCTAACATGACTCTTAACACTTCTACATGTTATTTTAATAGACTATATACAGTCTAGTCATTCAAATATACTTATAGAAATAGATGTATGAATTTCTTTGTTCAATAACAAAGGTATTCCAACAGAGGAACAACCAGATTAAAGATCAACACACTGATGGTTTGATGTGGTAAAACCCCTACGGGGAAACATCTACGACCCCATCCAACGTGACCACTTGGAGCAGTTTATTAATGAAAAATAAAAATATTACAAATAGATTTTACAAGAGAGTTTCTCACAATTGATCATTGGAAAATGACCCTCGATGCTCTTTAAATAGATATCATGGACCAATCGAGTGTTAAGCCACATATCAATGGTCATTAAGATTGAGGAGAATATGAACCATCAAATCACTCTATGTTGGGAACATATCGTGACCGTCGAATTTCCTAACTACAAATGCATACTAATGCATACTAAATAAACACACTAAGAAACACACTTTTACCTAACGACACATTAGACCATGTAGATCTTAACTAACTCCTAAGTGTCTAAATATCCTAACATCCTCCCTTAAGAACAACTTGGGATATGATTGAAGGATTTACAATAGTGACATAATAGGAGAAGAAAGGAGGCATTAGAGCCTATCCCCCCTTGATGACAACTTCATGAACTCCTAACATAGATCGAAGTTTGGAAAACTTTGATTCTGTAAGAGACTTTGTGAAAATGTCTACAACTTGATCTTCTGTAGGGAAAAATAACACTTCAATAACTTGATCATGAATGAGATTTCTGATGAAGTGCATGTGTATCTCGATGTGTTTGTTGCGTTGATGTTGAAATGGGTCTTTGGAGAGCTTGATGACACTCTGATTGTTGCACCAAAGGTTGGTCAGATTTTGTTGTTGGAATCCAAACTCTGAATGAATTTGTCGAATCCATAAGGCTTCCTAACTTGCATTTATCATTGCTCAATACTCTGCTTCTGTTGAAGAAAGTGAAATCACATGTTATTTCTTACAGTCCCAAGTGACAGGTCCTAAACCAAGGCTAAAAACATAACTTGCAGTAGAATTTCGATCATCAGGGTCACCGACCCAATATGAATCAGTGAAACCAACCAACTAAGGAGCCCCCATGAATAGTAATGTATCTCGAACTGAATTGTACCATGGACATAGTGAAGTATCATTTAGCTTCTTTCCAATGGCTTTCATGGGGTGTTTTCATATATCATGAAACAATACCAACAACAAAGGAAGGATTAATATGTGTATGAGTCAAGTATAAGAGGCTACCAACTAACTGACGGTACAAGGTGGCATCAACTTCAGGATAAGTACAGGCGGCATCAAGCTTGACTCGAGACAGGAAGGGAGAAGGGGTTGGTTTATAATCATCCATGTGAAAGTGATGAAGAAGGTCACAAGCATACTTAGATTGGGAAATAAAAATTCCTTCATTGGTTTGCAAAACTTGGAGGCAAAGGAAATAGTGAAAAAATCCTAAGTCTGTCATTTCAAATTTCTTCTTAAGGTTGGTTTTCACATGGTTTAAAATTTTTGAGTCACTAATAGTAAGGATAAGGTCATCAACATAAAGGATCAGGATTATGAGATGGTTTCCTAATTTCTTGGTATAGACATTAGGATCAGAATGGCATCTAAGGAATCCAGTGGCAATACGAAATCTGTCCATTTTGGCATACCAAGATTGGGGATCTTGCTTAAGACCATAAAGATATTTCTTAAGGAGAAAAAAAAGGATAGATTCATTATAGACATAGCAAGGAGGTTCTTCCATGTAGATTTCTTCTTGCAAATATCCATGCAAGAAGGCATATTTAGCATCCATCTGATGGACCTCCCATTTATGTAAGGCAGTGAGGGAAACAACCAGGAAAATGGAATTCATTTTGGCTACAAAGGAAAAGGTTTCATTATAGTCAATGCCTTCAAATTTGGAAAATCCGTTGGCAACTAACCAAGCCTTGTGTCTTTCAACACTTCCATCTGATGCATAATTAGTTCTGTAGACCCATTTACTTCTGACAAGTTTTCTTCCTTTTAGAAGAGGTACACGATACCAAGTATCGTTTTCCATTAAAGAATTATATTCTTCATTCATTGTTGTATCCCATTCTGGATGACCTGAATATTCTGCAAATGTATCTGGATCATGAGTCTCTAAAAATTGATCCAAAAGAGAAGAGGCTCATTAGAACTGTGAATGTGTCCAACGTTGATCTGAAGGATCTCTGAAATGATCAACAACTGCTTCTCGTGTTGAACGGACCCATATAGGAAGAGGTGGAGCTGGATTTGGTGTTGGTTCAGGTTCAAAGGACTCATCTAGAGGAAGGTGAGCAGGAGGAGGTGGATTTTCATCCTCACTTTCATCATGTGAAAAAGAAACCAAAAGAGAATAAGGCACAAACGTTGAAGATGGCTTACAGGCCAAAGAAGGCAGAAATTTCAAATTAGGCTCACAAGCCAAAGAAAGCAAAAACACATAATTAGGCTCGCAGGCCAAGAGATTTTCATCAAATTTAACATCTCTTCTAATAATAATTTCATTACAATGTGGTTGAAGAATTTTGTAACCTTTGACATCTTCAGAATAACCAACAAATATACACTTCTCACTTTTAGGCTACAATGCTTTCATTTTCTCATCATGAATGTGAGCCCATGCTATACTTCCAAATACACGGAAGTGACTTAGATATGGTTTAATTTTAGTCCAAGCTTCTCCCAGTGTTATATTTTTAAGAGCCTTGGTGGGAGTGTGATTTACTATGTAATTTTCATAGTTGAAGGCTTCTGCCTAATAATTTAGACTTAATCCCTTAGACTGGATCACACAATTAGCCATTTATTTTAATGTGTGGTTCCTTCTCTCAACAAAACCATTTTGTTGTGGTGTATATGGAACAATGTGTTGCATTTGGATTCCCTGTGTTGTGCAGTAACTTGTAAAATTATTGTTCACATATTCGCCTCCATTATTTGTTCATAACCTTTGAATTTGATGTCCATATTACTTTTCTACAAGGTCCTTGTAGGCCAAAAACGTGTCAAAAAATTATCTCTTAAGTTTTAATAAGTAAACTCAAGTACGTCTGGAAAAGTAATCAATGAAAGTTGAGAAATAATTGCACCCATAAAAAGAAGTAGAAGAAAGTGGACCACAAAAATCACTGTGAACAAGATGAAAAGGGCCCAATGCGTGCCAAGAGGCGTGCTTGTAAAAATTGTCACGATGATGTTTTCCAAGAACACAACCGACACAAACACCATCTCTTCATGAAACAGGAGGAATACTAGTCACCATATGCCGATTACATAGCTTTTGCAATGATAGATAGTTTAGATGACCAAACCGCTCGTGCCAAATTTTTCTCAAGTCATCGCTATGAGAAACAAAAAATGATGAAAAAAATGATGACCCAAAGTTGTCAAACTTGTACAACTTGGCAATATCATCAGCAATTTCAGTTGCAAGAACATACTTAGTATCTTTTAGATCATTGATTACAACTTGGTGAGGTGAAAACTTGACGGTTTTACCTTCACCTGAATGAGTGATTTGATATATTGATAGAAGGGTACAAGAAAGACTTGGAACACATAATACATCATTGAAATTATATATCATCACAAAAAAATATCTTCTTGGTGTTACACTCATTTAAAGAAGAAAATATTTATTTATCCTTAGCCATGTAATAAGATTCTCTAAAATCAATAAGCCACTCATCAATAGAAGAAGTAGAATTTGTATTGAAGGAGAAACCAGAAGCAGAAAGTGCATGTCCATGAGAAGAAGAAGAAGAAGTAGAATCAATATTGATGTTGTGATTCTTCATCGTTTCTTCTAAAGTTGCCATCTTCTTGAAACATTTTTACTCATCATGACCATCTTTATCACAAAAGTTGCAATGTATGTCAGTCTTCTTATTATTATATTTTTCTCCTTTGCCACCATTAGGAGCGAAAATTGTTTGAGTGGTTTTGGGACCCTTTTGTTGCTTGTTGTTGTGGTTAGAATGTTTCTTCTTCTGATTCTTTGGTTTATCTTTCTGATGGACGATTACGAATTTGTTGGAGGCACCTATAGTTTTGATCACTCCAAGTTGTACAAGCTTATCTTTCTCTCTAATCAAAGCATCATGAAATGAATCAAGAGTGGTTTTTTGAAAAGTTGTCCCTAAAGCCTCTTTCATGACATAAAAGGTAGATACAAACAAAAAATATGCACTACCTAGATTAGAAAGAATAAGATAGATGCAATGCTCTTCATCCATATTTATCTTACATTCTTCACATAAAATTATGAGTGTTTTAAACTTAGATAGATAGTCTTCAATGCAAGAAAAATCACTTGGACTTAAATTTAGTACTTGATTTTCTACTTGTTGTGCTCGAATAATATTCTTTTTACCAAACACAGATTCAATCTTTTCCCAAGCTTCATCAGGTTTATCAATTTGTTGAAGGTGGAACCTTAAATCAATAGAGATGGGCATTATGATTACTTCACGTGCTTTGTCATTCTTATTATCCCATTCGAATTTTTTATCAGCATCATTAGGTTATGTTTCCTTTCCCAAGGTAATTCGGTACAAGCCTTTACTTCTTAATAAATCCTCCATTTGGAATTTCCATTAGAAGTAGTTGGTGTTGGTAAGAACAAGATTACTTGAATAATCCATATTAAATATGTATATAATATGGATTTAAAAATTGAATCTAATGATCTGGATGGAAAGATATCAAAACATTGAGCGGTTTAAAAAAAAAATGACACTGAAAACGAACTTCGGATATGACAGTTATGTCATTTTAAAAAAAGGCATAAAGGGTAACCAAATGACCACATGATGGTGTAAGTTGTTTTATGAAGTGACTCACTTTTATAAAGATAAGTGGGGATCACTTTTACAATGAAGGTTACTTTATAAAAGAAAAAGTTTCATGCAAAATAAATGACTCTAAAATAAAATATTAAATCTACTTATAGTGATTCACTTTTATACTTGAAATGAAATACACTTTACAATGGAGCATGAACTTTTTCAAAAAATGTAACAAAAAATAGACTTGAAATCAAGACCTCTTACTTAATAAGGAAACTTTTAACCAAGTGGGCTAGCCAAACATATTGTATTTTTTAGCAAGAGGATTGGAGGTGTTTTTGTTGTTGTTGACGGCCTTGGAGAGCGTGTTAAAAAAACACTCTTTTCACACAAGAAAAAAATTTCACTTCTCGATGACAACAAGGGTTAGATCTCGGTTAGATTACTCGGAAAATGCAACTTTTCCTATTTGTTTATGTTTTTTTGAGATCGCACAGGGCGTACAGAAAATAGCATACACATATTTAAAAGAGTAGGAACCCAGAAACAAACAATATAAAACTGAAATAATACCCTACAAAAAAATTTAAAATGGCGTATTAAGGCTTTATACCTCCATAGCTAGATGAAATGGTCGTATCTTGGGAAAACAAAAAACCTTTTCGAGTGAAAAAAAAAAGAGTTCTTGAATTAAATGAGCATTATAAACGCAATGGAATAGTCATATTAGTCCATAAATATACATAAATGGAAGAAAATGGATATGAGGCAACTCGACTTCACGATCTCGATCTACAATAGGAGTGGGTCTTCAAACAGGCTCTGATACCATGTTCGACAACACAAGTATTCGAACAGAGGATGAATACCTTCAGTAAAAACTCACACAACTAGATCAAATATCAACACATCAATGTTTTGACATGGTAAAAAGCCTACGGGGAAACATCCATGACCCAAGCCAACACGGCCACTTGGAGTAGTTTATTAATGAAAAATAAAAAGATTACAGAGATATTTTACAAGAAAGTTTCTCACAATCGATCATCGGCAAATGACCCTCCATGCTCTTTCAATAGATATCATGGACCAATCGGGTGTTAATACATTTATCAATGGCCTTTAAAATCGAGGAGAATATTCATCGTCAAATCACTCTATGTCGGGAACATATTGTGAACGTCAAATTTCCTAGCTACAAATGCATACTAATGCATACTAAAGAAACACACTAATAAACACACTTTTACCTAATGACACATTAGAACAAGTAGATTTTAACTAACTCCTAAGTGTCTAAATATCGTAACATCCTTAAAAGAAGCTATGACTACTCTTGAAAAAATGGTTGGTGCATTCTTCATCCCAAATGGCATGACTGTATATTGGTAGGATCCCCATTTTGTAGCTAAAGTAGTCTTATATATGTCCTCTATATCTATTTTGATCTGATGGTAACCTGAGAATCCATTTGTAAATGAATATTATTCCTGGCCTCTCACATTCTATAAGACCTTATCTATGAAAGGGGTAGGGAAAGGCTCATGTAAGCAAGAATCATTCAATTTCCTCAGATCTACAAAAATCCTTATCCCCCCTTGTTTCCTTTCTTGAACTACCATAGGACTTATCCATTCAGATTCCTCTATTGGTTCTATGATACCAGCTTCCAACATTCTTTCAATTTACGCTTTCACTTTCTACTTATATACTAGATTCAGTCTGTAAGGTCTCTTCCTGATAGGTCTTGCATCAGGTTTGAGAGGTATCTTCATCTCTCCTATCTCCCTTGTTATTCCTTTCATCTCTGTAAAGGTAATTGGAAACAGGTCACTGTATTCACGTATTAACTTTGTTATTCTTTCTACTGTTTTTTCATCCCAATAGTCTCCAATACTTACCATTTTAGGGTTGTAATTCATCCCAATGTTGACTTTTTTTTAATTTGATTGGTGCAAAAAATACTTTTGATTCTAAATATGGACCTTCAACCTCTCTTTCTCCCTCAATATCTGTAATCTGAAATTTGTGTGGGTCATCTTCATTGGGTGCTCCCTCTTCAACATGATAGCATGAAATTAGTTCTTTGACTATCTGTCTATTTTGTTGTTGATATTATGTTATGGTTTCAACCTCTGGTTCATTAGTAAATATCATTCCCTATATCAACTTCAGTGTTGAGTCCATGTTGGGGTTCTCATGTTCAAATGAGAATGTTACTACAAATTTATGTTGTAAGCATGTCCATTATGTAGTACCTTTGTGCATCTCCTGGTCTATATACCAGTTCCCTAGGATACCTTCGAATGTATGGATAAAATGACGAGTCCATTCTTTTGGTGGTGTGATCCTCCATTTTGCTTTGCACTTTTCCAAGTGTTCCACTGGTTTTCCCTATCCATCATACTCTGCATTTTATTGCTCCCTTTCTCTGCGTCGAATATAATGTGCAGTAGTTGTTTACACTAATACCAGTCTTCAATGGTTTCTTTGTGCACACACCACCATACTACAGGTGTGGTCTTGACTGCAATATCTAGGGTTAAGAACCTTTGATGTTCTAGTACTTCCTCTTCATATTTTTTCAGAAATTCCTCTAAGTCATTTACCCCATGAAAACTGGGAGGTTCTCTTATCTCTGTGCCACACCATATTATTGTAGAGTCTATTCTTGCATACCTTCTTGTGGAAACTTCATGTAACCTCTGTTGCCAATTCTCCAAACCTATGTCTGAGTCATAAGCACATGATGTAATACTTCTCTAGCTAAGTACCCCATCTACAGTTGGGTTAACATAATCCTCTTCTCACATGGTGGTTCTATAAAATTGGTTTATTTCTTCCATATCCAAACAAGTGGGTTCTACAAACCTTTCTCCTTCTAAAGGATCTAATGGTGCAATGACTATATTCACTTGATTCAAACATCATTTTCCTTTTCTTCAGGTTGATTATGGCCTGATTATCAAATTCCTAATCCAATCCAAGCAATGTTGGATAAGGTTTCGTGCCATATACTATCTCTATTACTTCAAAATTTGCCATAATGTGCACTCCATCCAAATATATTGTCACACCTTTAAGCCTTCCAATTGGTAGCACTCTGTGTTGATTTTTTAATTTTAGTTGGACAGGTGAATAGCCTAGTGTGGGTTATCCCATACATTGCCATGTCTTATTAGGTAAAATATTTACTTCAGAGCCTAAATCTAGTATGATATCACCCATATTAAAATCCCCAATGTTGGCATTCAGTATAAATTCTATGCTTGTCCTTATTCTTGTATGGATATGATTGATTGTTTTCTATTCTCACTTTCCTTCTTCCTTTGTGTTACATATTTCTAGCATATTTTGTAAGATATTAACAGATGATGGATCCTTCAATAACTTAACATAGGATTGTAAAAAGGTTTTTATGTTACTTACTTTCTCTAAGGGTTGTGCTTCACTCGTATGGTCCATTGAGGAGGGAATTTCATACATTGGCGAGTTTTGATTTTTCTACACGGCTGAAGTAGATGTAACATTTTTCTTGAGAAACTCTCATCTAGCCTCCTTGAATGTTTCCTTTCTTTTCATGCATCAAATTGCTTCTGTGGTTCAGTATTCTTCTTAACCCATTCATGTTGCGTTGGATCTTGTTTTACTTCTTCTGATCTTGTCTTGGATCCTCCTCGAGTGACTATATTGATGTTTCTCTCATCATACTTGGCTTCTACAAATATCCACTAGACATTCTAGTTGTTTTGGTTCCTTTTTTCTTGGTATTTCTCCCAAGAGTGTTAGACAGTCTTTTGTATCATGTTTTGTTGCGTGACAATACATACATGTCGTTGGTGGAAGTGAAAATTTCCTTGTATAATGTCCTAGTTGTTGGAAGTTGTGGCACACTACTGGTCCTCTTCCTTGTTTAAATCTTCCACTTCCTCTTCCTCCATCTCTGTATCCACCTCGATTTCCTCGCGGTGTGTTGTACTCACATACCTGATTATATTGTGCAGGGTTATACTTTGGTTGCGCATTGTTGTTTTGCGGTTGTGCATTATTCTATTATTGTTGCACATTGTTATATAATGGTGGTACCTAGTTGAAATAAGGTGAAACTTGTCCTATCACCTTTTCTACTTGCACCCTATAAGTATCTAAAGCTCTTTCTCTCATCAACTCCATTGTCCTACAATATTTATCATCATGACCCACTGACTTGTAGAAATTGCAATATGAACTTTTAGCTATTGTCTTATACTTATGCATCATTCGACAATGATATGGATCATGCACATGTGTTTTACAAATATCACACCATGGTCCTCTTGTTGGAAAAGGATTTGGTACTCTTGTTTCCATGTACTGTGCGAAACTTCGACATTTGTTCTTGTGGTGTCCTTTTGTCCTGCATGTAGTACACAAAATGACTTCTCTTTTCTCTTTGACCTTATTCTAGTTAAGATGAAATGTTATGTTCTTCATATCCTCGTTCAACTCTTCTATTGTTGGATCTGTCTTCTGATATTGGTTCTATTCCAGTTGTAAGGTTGTCGACAGAGCCTCTACTTGAGTTTGTAACTTTTGTTGTCTTAATGGGTATTTCAAATGTGGTAACAGTAAAATCTTAAAATCTTGATTGAAGTATACGACGATATTTTATACCTACCTCTAGGTCCTTTTAGAAAATCCTACTCTATTGCGCTCTAATACTTCATGGTATCTACTGCAAATTTGGTGATAAACCCTACAACAATATTGTCTAAAAAGAAATCTATTGCACACATAAATGTGTTGTTAACTTGGTGTAACTGTGTGATCTCCACAGGATTCCATTCCATTTGTCTGATTCAATTTTTTGGGTGGTTGTCTTTTAACCTCAATAGCCACTCCTGCAATAAATCCGAGAAATCATAGAAAAATACTTCATGCAAGTCACTAAACACATATTTGTCCAGATATTTGCACAGTTTTAACTTAGGGTTTCTATTATCCTTCTGCGCAAACTCAAGTTCCTTTTTTTCAACCATCATTCGATCTCTACCTTCGTTGGATTCCATGGCCTGAACATTCCCTTTTATATTTTCATCCTCCATGTGTTTCTTCCATGAATCCCATCCACTCAATTGTATGTAGTTCTAGCCAACAACGGAACCATTTGTTGGCTTATATCTCTCTCACTTCTACTATTTCTTGAGTTGACCCAGGTGGATATCTGAACAAGTTTCCAACAAAACCCTCTAAAACTATCAGTCCTCCTGGTAAACTAGAAGGAAATGATGTGCTTAGTGCACACATCATAGTCTCACTTGAGATAGCTCTATGGGTGACTGCAATGCTCAATTTCTTGAATTCTAGGAATGAGTGGGGATCTGGGAGTGTATCTGTGTTCTCTCTATGCCTTAAACTTTTTATTCATTCAAGTATTCCTAGGATTCATTCATATTTAGCCTCATGCATGCATTCTAATGCATCTATTTAATCATTCATTCATAGTATAACCATTATCAGAAAGTAACCATTCAATAAACATCACATAGAACACAATTTTTACCGTGTTTCACCCCCTCCTGGGCTATGTCCACAAAGATTTGGCTTCTCTTCTCTTTTATTTAGTCTGCTGCAAAATCTAGCATTGTGCACATTACATATTCACTCATACAATCCTGATGAGGTTAAGGAACCTCTGTGAGGTGGACTAGATCAAACCAAGCTCCTCAACATGTGATATAACTCTCAAAATCTACCTTACTCGCCTCTTATACATATCAACAACTTTCAACAACAATTCTGAACAATCTTTCTCCACTTAATCAACTGAGCAAAACCTTAACCTAGACCTCATAGGTTCTTATTTATACTGTTTTGTAGGATTATAGTCATTACAATCCTTATCAAAAACCCTAACCATAACATGGTTAGGCTTGTCTGCCTCCTCGCACGTGGATTTTCCTCTTACATGTTTCTTTTCCTTCTTTTTCTATATGTTGATTTCTTGCCAACTGTTGCATGTGCTCCAAAATTAGGTCTTTCCTTCCAAAAATAGGTCTTTCCTCAAAATAGGCCTTTCCTCAAAATAGGCCTATGCCCAACAACCAACCTTTCCAAAAGAAGTAAATAACTAAGGTTGCCCATGAAAAGGGGTCCCTCAGTTGGTAGCCTTAGGAACTATTTCCATGGAAGTGGATTCAACCTAAGGCCTACTTAATTTCAAATACCACACACCATGAAAGTCTCTAAAAGATAAGAGAAAGAAAAGAATTCCCTTATGAAAGTGATAAAGGAAGTAAGGATCTTTCAGAGATGGGAGATGAGACCGTCAACGAAGAAATGAGCAACATTTACGATAATCCTCATACAACAATCCCTCAAGGTTAAAGTAAGATCCTACATGAATATACCCTCCCATTTCATTGAAGTTGATATTGAACATCTATCACATGTACCAAAAGGAACCTTCCTTGCAAAAGTAATCTCCCTTGTAGTCACCAATGTGGAATCCTAGAAGAGGTTACCATGTTTACCAATTCATAATGAACAAATGAGGGAGTACAATCGACATTCTAGAATAGAAAGTGAGTATGTGAATGCTAGATGAAAATATTTGTCCCAAAAACTAAGAAGAAGTGGTGTCACCCTGAGGAATTGCCACTCTTCAAAGTCCCAAACTTGTGCTAGTCCCACTAGGGAAACAAAAGAGGGGAAATATCAATTGATCGCTTCAATTGACCTCATTCTTGAATCCTATGTGAGAGGAGATTTCCCAACCAACGTTAATATATACTACTGGAATTCTCTCTCTCTATTATTATACAGTTTAATTTATGTGGACTTGAAGAGTTAATGTAAGGTAGCTAGAGAGGTAGTGGGGGGGGCCAGAGGGCCCATAGTGATAATAGTGGAGGTCATTCAATGTAAGGTGGACTAGGTCCACTATATTATTAAATAAGGCCCACTATGGTAGTTAGATATAATAAATGACAGAGGACTTCTTAGAAGGTTATACTTCTAGAAGATTCCTCCTCTAGAATGTTCTAGAGGATGGTAGCACTATATAAAGGGGTATAAGCAATGTAATGACATGAAGAGAATTATTGTATTTGGAGCGGTATCTCAATAGGAGGATGCCCCCTTGAAGAGGCAAGTGAACAGGAGAGGATCCCTTCCATAATAGGATCCATTGTATGGTGTTGCCCTACCTCAAGGGTTTGGTAATAATAAAGTGTGGTTTCTTCTATCTTGCTTGTGGATATATTGTGTATTCAATATTTGTGGTGATTATATTGGTATATCTATTCAGGTTCTTAACAAGTGGTATCAGAGCACTTTCCTTGGCTGGAGTTGTGGGCAAATATTTTTTATTTTTGCAGATTTTTTTTTTCGGAGCAGAAAAAAGAGGGCCGCGACATTATCGAAGTTTTTGGTGTATTTTGGTGCAAAATTTGTAGAAAAGGGTTGTAGATCTGAGTTCCTCTCAGAAAAACACCCAATTTAAAAAAAAAAATCGACCGAAACAGAGTCCGGAAGGTCAAGATATTGAGGTTTTAAAATCTGCAATTTTTCAAGGTTTTTTCTGCGGACGACGGCGCGATTTGTTTTTATTTATGTAGAATTTGGAGGCAAAATATTCCCAAATAAATTACAAATCTGAGTTCCTCTCACAATTTCACCCAATTTCAAAAAACAAATCATCCGAAACGGAGTCCGGGAAGTGAAGTTATGAGCATTTGAACTTCAACAGTTTTTAGGGTTTTTCCAGAAAAAGCCGCGTTTTTCTGCCGAAACTTATTGGGTCTATTTTTTGAGTTTTTTCATGACGGCTGCAGGACCGAAGAGTTCATAGGGTGCTCAGATGGCTATTTCGTCTCAAAACTTGAAAGAAATTCTTGAATCATTCAAAGCCCAATTGGATGATAGATTGGATGCATTTGCACATGGCCTCACAAACAGCCTCACACATGTCCTCATAGATAGCCTCACATATGACCTCAATGATAGTTTTCATAGTATTCAAGATTCATTGAAAAACATGCAGGAGAAATTTCTTATGCAGGGCCTCATGAATGAATATAATCAAAAAAGATTTGCTTGGTATGATTTTGAGGACGATTGTGATGATTGGTATATGGATAGTTGTCATTTCTGGGATGACAACCACTTCCATATTTTATTTGATGACTCTACTCCACCTTCTGTGGAGAACATCAATGACCCAGATCAAGAGCTAGTTACCAGCGTTCAGTTTGCATATTCTATAGTGGTATTATTCCTTCCAGATTCTGCTACGACCATTTTCCACTATGTGGATGGATCTTCTTATTTGGATCCACATGATAGGTGTCAGTCTTTGGAGAATCATTTGGAGTTGGTTATTGGGTTCCAAAATCTTCTACGGGGAGTTCACATGAGCACTTGGACATGGGACCCGGGCTTACAATGATGGTTGGACTACTTCAGCATGGTGGATTTCCTTTCTACATGGGACTTTGGTTCTTCAGTCTTCTTCAACATTACGGTCCACAATTATCCATGGGACCCTGGTATATGGTTGTACATCAAGCATTGAGGACAATGCTTTCATAAGGGGGATGGAATGTAAGGTAGCTAGAGAGGTAGTGGGAGGGCCCAGAGGGCCCATAGTGATAATAGTGGAGGTCATTCACTGTAAGGTGGACTAGGTCCACTATATTATTAAATAAGGCCCACTATGGTAGTTAGATATAATAAATAACAGAGGACTTTTTAGAAGGTTCTACTTCTAGAAGATTCCTCCTATTCAGGTTCTTAACAGTTAACTCTCCACCCTACTATCGAGGCCCTAAAATCCTATACTTGTCGGTTTTCTATCAAAGAAAACAAAGTCTAACTGATTTTAGAGTCTGTACCTCAATCCTTTGAATGGTTTTTTTTTACTCAATAGGGTGAAAAAACATGAAATTGATGGTGTTATGACTCGACTCCAAAACCATGCAGAAAGAATGAAATGAAAAATATCTTGTTTCAATTAATTCTATCTGAGGAAAGGAGAGGAGCTCTTTTACTTCTTAACGCAAAGAAATACCCAATATCGTGCAAAATTAATTTTTCCTTTAAAAAATGATAAATTAATATATGTTAGTGCGCAGTTGTAATACCCTAGGTTCAATTCATTTAGCCAACAAACATTTTAGATACCGACCCTTTCGACGTCACCTGAATGCAAGTGAAGTCTCACCCAAGGCATCTACTGGGGCTGCAGGAAATAGGTTTCTTCAGGGATGAAGGGATGGGAGGCTCTCAACATAACCATTAATACTTATTCACCTTGTTCTCATTATCCTTATTCAACATCCTTTTACTAGTCAACAACCCTATGTGTGTCTTCCATTAACTGACAGCTCATTATTTTTACCATAACAATTATGCAATATCAACCCATCTAAGATCCATTCAATACCATAAATCTTAGCATGTAGAAATAATATAACATGAATCACCCCATAACCAACCTACTGAACTATTCATGATTATCGCGCATCAATCAGATATTAATCAGATATATATTAATTTGTATAAAGATACCATCCATGAAATCACATCAATACAACACATTCAGTTTAACATGGTTCACTCAATCCTTTGGCTACATCCACAATGATTGGATTCTATGTTAATATTCATGCAATAATCACCTAAGGCATGTGCACTACGCTTACAATAGATAGAACATATTATAATTCTCATTCTATCCTACCCTCTCTCCAGTGCAAGTCTATCTCTTCAAACTCTCTCCACAACCTTAAGCACAGATTCTCAATCATAAGAAAACTAATCTCTCAAACTAAATGCTTACTTTCAGCATCCTATTCTTCCCCAACCTATTACATATTTATACATAGAATTGGGGATCAAAACCCTAATTTCTTACCCAAAAACCCTAATAGGTCCTAGATGCTTTCCTACTTTTTCACCAACATTCTTCTCTTCCTGCTTTTGTTCCTTCATGTTGTTTTTCTTATTTTTCGCCAGCAAGATGATTTTATCATGTTAACTATTGGACATACTTCACACAAACCTAGGATTTATTTTCCTAAGGCTTTTCCTATGTTTATTAGTCATTATTTAGTCTCCTATATTTTAGGAAGAATATTCCTCTACAAAGAATATTCTCTTCATTTTTCACTTCAATTTGATTAGTTGGGTGGAGTCTAGATGCTACATTGGGATTATCACCATGCAACATTGGGATCATCACCAGATAATGTGCATAGTCCTTGGGATCATCACCATACTAGCGCATTACCCATGATTCCTTGATATCCTTCTCACTTCACTTTGTTTCAGACAGTTAACTGAAGACTTATAGACTAGTTAACTCAACTAGGTGGCAATTCACTCCCGTAACTACCCGAGAGACTAGACTAGGTGGAAGTTTACTCCCATAACTGTTGGTGTGCATATAGATCACTCTAGACCACCATTTTGGTGCATTGGATTATCCTCTAATGAACATTGGTTGAGTTATACAGAGTATATCATTTGTAAATTAGAATTCATTCATTTGGTTAATGAGAATTCTTCCATTCATTCTCTCCCGCTTCTCTTTTCTTCTATTTTCTCTGCAACTATGTATGTCAATTCTCAGCTATATCTATTATGTGGAGGTTCAACACATTTACATGGTATCAGATTCGATAGACTGCTAGGGAAAAGACACACCAAATTATTTTTACAGGTACCGAAGATTGAAGACAACGAAAAAATTGAATTTTCAAAAGAATTCATTCTTACACCTTATAATTACTTTGCATGGAAAGAGAAGATGATCATGGATGTTCAAATAAGAGGATTGTATAGGTTAACCACAAACCCATAGACAGAACCAACATCATCCATAGAAAAGTCAAAGTATCTAAATCGAATGGATGAAGCATTCAAAGCAATTTGTAGTCTCATTTCTCCTGATCTCCTCTTTAACACATATTTATGTAAAACCCATAATGAATCCTGGACCACCATGGAAGAGATTTTTGTAAAAAAGGATGATATGAGGGGACACATTCTCGAGGTGTAATTTCTCACATTGGATCCAAAAAGCTTCGATAATCTCCAAGATTTCTTTACAAAATATAAGTATTTATTGTCGCAACTCAAGGCTTGCGGGGTTGATAAATCTAAGGAGGAGAAACAAATGGTTCTCACCATTCTCTCCAAACTTGGTCTTGAATTCTCAGTGCTTGTATCCACATTCAATTCAGTTAGATTTTCCTTTGGAGCCACCTGGAGGATGCCTTCTCTTGAGGAATTTATCGAATGTCTCACACAAGAGCAGACCAAGCTCATCAACATGGGAAAACTCAAAGGCCCAAAGGCGCATGAACTCAGTGTGAAATATGGAATAGGTCATCAATAACATAAATATAAAGATAAATACAAAAGGAAATATCATGCAAATCCAAAGAAGGAAGGGTAGTCAAAACCCTTCAACGATGCCTCCGGATCCAAAGGTGGAAAGGGAAGAAAATGGGAGAAATGAACATACTGCCAAAAAGGATTCCATCTAGAATCCACATGTATGAAAAAACATATAGATCTAATGATTCAAATACTTCATCAAAACAACCTTGGATATCCCATCCCCGAGGGTGCCAAGAATAAGAAGCCAAAAGACAAGAATCCTAAGAAAGGAAATTATATCCATGCTTTGATTACAATCAACTCCTCTCCCAATGCTTGGATCGTAGATTCATGAGCATCACATCCCATGGATACCGCAAAAGTATTCTAATCTTGATTGGATTCATGAAAGGTCCTCCTATTATGATGGAGGAAAACTCTCCAGTCGAGGTCACCGACAAAGGAATGATTGAAATCACCAACCGAAGCTTCGAGAATATGTTGCACATTCCCAAACTTTCTGTCAATCTTCTCTCCGTGTATCAAATGAAAAATTATGGAACCATAGAGAAATTCATGTTCAAACCTGATGCAGTGAACATATATGACATGTGAACCAATTCCAAGGTTTCTACCGGTGAGGTAAATCATCAATCTAGGCTTTACACATTTTCTAAATTTATTGAACCAGATTCTGCTTTACTGCTTACCCATGCTAATGAAAGTAGTAGGATATGGCACAAAAGGTTCGGGCATTTAAATTTCAGATATATGCAATAGATTAGCAAGAAGGGATTGGTTGATGGTCTACCAGACATCCATTTCTCCAAAGGAATTTGTGATGGATGTGTTCTTCGAAAACACCCTCAAGAGAAATTCGATAAAGGAAAGACTCATAGAGCTTCCTCTCCTTTAGATATGATTGATAGTGACCTCATGGGCCCTTTTCTGCATCCATCAATCAACAAAGCAAGGTACGTGCTCATTTTTGTAGATGATTTCTCATGTTTCACAAGGATTTTCTTTCTCAGGAAAAAATCAAAGGTATTTCAACACCTCAAAGATTTCAAAGCCCTGGTTGAGACACATTCAGGAAAGAAAATAAAAATCCCACGAACTAATAACAGGGGAGAGTATGTCAACCATGAAATCCATAATATTTTTCATGAGGTAGGGATTCAGTTGCAACACATAGTTCCCTACACTTCACAGAAAAACAGAGTTGTTGAGCAGAAAAATAGATCTCTAAAAGAGATGGAATCTTGCATGCTACACAGATCTCCCCATATATATTTCAAGGACAAGACACCTTATGATGCTTGGAGAGACCTTAAACTGGAAGTGACCCACTTTTGTATTTTCAATTCATGTGCATGGGCTCAAATTTCCTCTGAAAAGAGGAAGGCACTTGATCCATAGAGCACGGGGTTTATTTTTGTTGGATACCTCGACGGTGTGAAGGGATACAGACTCATTGATATTTCCTCGGACTAACTCATCATTGAGCGTAGTGTCCAATTTGAGGAAAGTGCCTCGCATATACCTCAATAGCCACATGCAGACACCTTTGTTCTTCCACCTATCATAGATGATGAGCATGCACATGTCGACTCTTCTTCAGATGAGAGTTATGATCCAAAGGATTTAGATGATCTAGATATAGAGTCAGTGTAGTCAGATGTAGAGTCACTGCATACAGATGTAGATGGAGAGCCAGAGCCGAGGCCCAAGTGGGCTCAGACTACTCTTTAGGATGCATGGGATCTCGTTAGGGATCTAGATGATACTAGGAGGACTCGATCTGATTTCGAGGAGCCTCCTCTTCAACTCACTGCCATTGAACCATTGCCACCCATGCATATTTTCTTGGTTCAATCTTCAGATCCACAGTCTTATGTTGAGGTTGTTGGAAATCCCTTTTGGGAATCCGCCATGCAGGAGGAGTACAACTCCCTCCTCAAGAACCAGACTTGGGATCTGGTTCCCCTTCCTTTGGGAAGGAAACTTGTCAGGTGAAGATGGGTCTATAGGACCAAGAGTGCATTGGATGGACAGATTAGCATAAACAAAGCTAGGCTATTTTCCAAAGGATTTCAGCAGGTGCATGGCATTGACTATGATGAGACCTTCACTCTAGTAACAAATATGGATTCCATACATTTGAAACTTACCATTGCAGAAACCAAGGGATGGGAAGTCCATCAAATGCACATGAAGAATTTATGCAGGACTCATATTTGGTTTTCCGATTGAAGAAGTGTCTTTATGGCCTCAATCAGGCTCTGAGGGAATAGTAAGCCAATATGGAATCCTACCTGTTGTCACAAAACTTTGTATGTTTTAAATCAGACCCGAATGTTTACATGTTGATGATTTGTTGATCACTGGTTGCTCGACTTCAACGATTTATATAGTCAAGAAGATTCTACATGATATGCTCTTGATGATAGACATGGGTCCTCTACATTTATTCCTTGGACTCAAGATCATTCAGGATGCATCAGGAATCAAATTATCTCAGACCAAGTATGCACGATATCTCCTTGAGAGATTTCACATGACATACTGCAAGTCTTCTCCGAATCCTTTCCTATAAGGATTCAGACTCGAGGATGGTGGGAACACTCCACTAATTGACAGAAAATTGTACATACATCTAGTGGGTAACTTGTTGTATCTCACACACTCCATACTAAACCTCTCTTATGCATTTGGTGTAGTTTCTAGGTTCATGCAGGAGTTGCATGAGCTACATTGGAAGGCTGGAAATCCTATCCTTCGATACGTGCAAGGAACCATCACCTTTGCGATTCCTTATGCAGAAAACTCTACATTGGACCTCATCAGGTTCATTGATTCTAACTGGGTTGGCGATAAAATTGATCGCAAGTCCACATTTGGTTACTCACTCAGTCTTAGTTCCAGGCCTATCTATTGGTCGAGCAAGAAGCATGCTACGATTCCTCTATCTTCAGCCGAGCCAGAGTACAGAGGGGTAGTTAACATAACCATTCAGGTTATGTGGCTACAAACGTTTCTCACTTAATTAGGCATTTAGTTTCATCGGTTGATCATCATCTGGTGTGACAACCAAAGCACTCTGAAGTTCTGTAGAGATCCAGTTCAGAGGCAGTGGATGAAGCACATCTAGATCCACATGCACTACATTCCGGGCTTAGTACATGAGGGGATCATCGACCTACAATTTTTTCCTTCAATAGAACATACTATAGACATCTTCACCAAGACCTTCACTAAGAAAAAGTTCCATTCTCTGCATACTCATCTTGGAGTGAAGGACACAGTTTCCTAGCAACTGTCAGTTCTTTTTTTACATACATTGTACCTTGAGGGGGGGGTTTCCCATTATTTTTCCCCTCTTTCCTCGCTTTATTTGAATATATATTTTGTATTTGGGTACCTAACATGGCCTCGTTGTCGGGACCCATTCTTTATTTTCTCCATAGTGATGTTCAGGGGGGGTGTTGGAGTTACTTCACACACACCTAGGATTTCTTTTTCCTATGGTTTTCCCTATTTTTATTACTCATTATTCAATCTCCTATATTTTAGGAAGAATATTCCTCTAGGGAGAATATTCTCTTCATTTTTCACTACAGTTTGATCAGTTGAGTGGAGTCTAGATGCTACATTGGGATTATCACCATGCATCATTGGGACCATCACCAGCTAATGTGCATTGTCCTTGGGATCATCACCATACTAGTGCATTACCTATGATTCCTTGATCTCCTCCTCACTTCACTCTGTTTCAGTCAATTAAATGAAGACTGATAGACTAGTTAACTCATCTAGGTGGAAGTTCACTCCCGTAACTTCCTCAGAGACTATATTAGGTGGCATTTTACTCCCATAACTGTTGGTGTGTGTCCATATCACTCTAGACCACCACTATGGTGCATTGGTTTCTCCTACAATGCACATTGGTTGAGTTATATAGAGTATATTATGCGTAAATTATCATTTATTCATTTGGTTAATGAGAATTCTTCCATTCTTTCTCTCATGCTTCTCTTTTCTTCTATTTTCTCTGCAACTGTGTATGTCAATTCCTAACTAGATCTATTCTATGCAAGTTCAACACATTTACATTAACTATGTTCTTCAACCTACTCCCTTCACACAACATCCTTCACACTACGCCCTTCTCACGTTCATTGATCCTACGTCTATGGTGCAGCTCCAAAACTTAGTTCTTCTCCTCCAAAATGCATGTCTAACAGGCTCCCAACACTCACTTATGGCTCATCCCGAGCCACTTAATCCTTTTTCAACTTCTCCTTGAATTTTTTCAAAACCTCCTTTGTTGTGTTTGTTTTCCCCTTGACCTATGTTTCACTTACCAAAATTGTTTCTACTAAGTCTGTAGTCATATGAGTCTTTTGCTTCTCTTCATCTTCTTCCACTACTTGTTTGATCTTGTGTTGTTCTTCTCCTATCTCTTCTACAACTTGTAAGTATTCTACATGTAGAATCATTATATGTTGCATGTAAACTTGTTGCTTGACCCTCAGCTATTTCATATCAATGTATATTCTCTTACTTTCTTGCATTGTCATCATCTTCTTAGCTAGTGGAAACTTCTCATTGTTTCCTTAATCTTCTAATCCCTCCCTTTTGTAGTTTGAAGCTTTTGTTCGATACTCTACAATTCTGCATCTTCCGATTGTTGATTTGAGACTTATGTTTTGTCCTTGTACCACTTAGCACATTATGATTCCAAAGTATTTATATTATCAACTTTTGCGCTTACTATTTTCTCCCTTTGGTCTCTTTCCTCTAGTGGTGTGCTTGGTGCCATTCATGTTTCCAAGTCAACAATTTTCATTTGAAATCCATGGATGGCTTCGTTGATATTTGCTACATGTTCTTCAAATGGAGTACCCACCTCCATTGGTACCTCCATAATCTCTTTTCAAACCTTTTCCAACGCTTTCTTCACCTACTTTGTCTTCTGCATAGTTGCATCCCTTTCTTGTTCAACTCTATTGTAGTCAATCCGCATGCTGGCAATCTTTGTTATAGCCATATCCAACTCTTCAAATGTTTTTTTTTCATGCAAGTTCAATTCTTGTGCTATGCTCTCCTATAACCCTTCCAATATGTCCCTCAGTATTTGTGATAGTAATAAGTCAAGGTGACTTAGTGCACGTGCCTGCTCCTGCATTTTCACTGATGGGAATGCAATTACCCCTGGTTTCAACTTAATATTATGTGTTCCCATGTTACCTCTAATTCATGAGATATTGCCAGGCTAACTTATACTGGCCTTTCTATGCTTCTTGGGGGTTCTTCTTTTGATTGTTACGTTGTTTCAATACGGGTTTCTTCCATCAATTGGAGAAGTGCAATCATTTCTTCATGTATCTTTCTGTTCATTCCTTCGTTTTGCTAGACTACGCATTGAAACAAATCTTCAGTGATATCCTTAACTTAGTCCACAAACCTATCAAAGTCATCTTCAGTTAGTGCCAGTGGACTATTTTCTTTGTCCTATTTCTTCTTCTTCCTATGCAACATTGATTTTCCCTTCTTTGTCTCTATGTCTTTCCTATTCTTGATTGTGCCATCTCCTTGGCCTTGTACTTCTTCAACCTTAGGCTCTTGTGTTTTTGTTTCTTTTTCATTCTCTTGGACCTTCCAGTCTACGTCCCAGTCCTGCATACTCAATTGTATGTCCTCCTCTTTTATTCAGTACTTTGTCTTGACCCATTTCTCTCTCGGATCTTTCTTTTCTTGTATGTACATGCCATGATAGTCTGTCATGAACAACACAATTGGTTTGTAATTTTCTACAAGTTGTGGCCAAATGCATGGTGTATCCTCGATACACTTCCTGATCATTTCCTTATACAAATAGAAATAAATATTGTTTTCAATATGTCATCCCTTATGCATCATGTACCATAATTTCTAATACTTCGTGGCCAAACATGACTTGCCTCTCATACCCAAAAACTATGCATCCTCTGGCTCTTTCCATGCTTCTAAGGCGATCATAAGTAACAACTATGAATAGTGGAATTCCATACCTTTGTCATGTGCTTCCATGAAATCTATCAGAAATTGGTTAAGTAAAAATGGTTCCCGGCTCATCGTTACCCGTTCTACACATTTCTCACTCATAACTATCAATCCTGTAGTAAATTGGTATTTCCTGCATTTCCTCAAAAATTTGCACACCAACACTTGCGTCACAAATCATATTGTTGGGTCACATATACTTGGAACATATAACCCATGCACACCTATAACTATGTGGAATTTCCCCTTCATGGCCTCTGACAATTCCCTCTCATTCTTTTTTTCTATATACAACAATGTAGGATATTTTCCCTGCATCGGTAATCTTGTGATTCACACAATTAGGTTTGTGTCTATAAAAATATCCTTGTTTAACCACAAGTAATTGTCCTGCACGTAGGATAAGAGCATCTTCACACATGCATTAATCTCATGGCTCCTGGAAAAATACAATATGTCAAAAATATTCAATACACCAGCTTGTTCCAACCCTTTGGCCCATACATGCAGCTCAGCTACGGGCAGGTACGTATTTGCATCAATTTTCAACTCCAAGTAGTGTCTCGGTGCAAGTTCGGGGAAATGTTTCGTGTCTATGATGTCATGGTCTACGTATTTATCTACGACACCTTTCCTATCATATCCTCATCAATGATTACCCCATATGGGATTTTTGGTGTTACCAATTCATACCTGGCCTCTTTCTTTAGCTTAACAAGTTTGTTATCATCCTTCCTCGATGGAATATAGTCCCTTGTGAACTTCGACTCCAACGAGGATGCTCTCTGAGTTTCCTCAAACTTTGTTAGCATTGTTGCTGCTCTAGTTTGACCTTTCTTTTATTTTGAATTTGCTTCTTTTGGTGGTTCCATCTTTACAATATTGTTCTCTGTGGAAAATTATTCCTCTATGTAACTTTACTCATCCCTCTACAATGTTTATCTTGGCTCTCTCTATTTGCTGCAAGCTCCAATTGACAATAACATTGGCCTACCTACCTTTCAATGGATTTTGTACTCCTTCGACAACTTTCCATTCACCTTGGCACTCAAATTAACTGTCTAATTCCTTAGTATTATAAACTTAATACCTGCTTAAAATTTTCATTAATTCCAAATCCTTCACTCGATTGTTTCCTCAATCTGACGGGATTTCACGATCTCCATCGTCTTTTTCTATTTATGAAAATGTGTCCCTATGTTGTGCTATCATTAATGCTTTTGAACTATCATTTTTTATTTTTATTGTCGTTAACAGTCTTTATCTATCCTCGTCAATGCAGTTTTTCTAGCTTACCCATTCGTTTACTGCACAACCTTTGCTTCTATGTGTAATTCACTTCCTCTGGGCAATTTCTTCTATCTCTGCAATGCTTACTTCTTCTATGAGCTTAATATTGTTGTAACTTACTTAATTTTTGTTGTTTAACCTTTGTTTTTCTTTTTATTTTTCTTTCTCCTACTATAATACATGACTATAGTACATAGATTCTTGCGCAAGTCATCCTACTGCATGGGTGATCGACTATCCCTATAGAGTTTCAGTCAACTTCCATTCACCAGTCCTCCCAAGAATTCCCCATTCAATGTTTTTAGCTACACAACACCTGCTTCTGTCACATGATCACATATGGACCTAACTAATGCATCCTAAACTTATCGGGGTGGTGCATGAACCTGTTGTCATAGAGAAACGCTAAGTCTCCCACCTCAAACCTTTTCTGTTTAATATGCTTATCATGCCATTATTTTTCTCTTTCCTTCTGGACTTGATGATGGAATCCTATAAAAAAATGATCTTTCTTAAGTTGTAACAACTATGACAATCTCTCCTCTACTACACTAGAGTCTGAAAGATCAATAATCGTTGCAAAGTGCAAGCTCAACACAATAAATTCCATCAATATTATTGTTTCTTTCCCATATACCAATATAAAAGGTGTTTGTTCTATAAAAAATTTTCTTGTAGTCTTATATGCCCATAATACTATTGTTACACATCAAAATTGCTCAGATGGATAAGTGTCGCATTGTCCCTATCAATCGTCGTAAGTGTCACATCTTCCCTACAACTTTCACAAGTGTCGCAAGTTGATCACTAGTGTCGCAAACAACGTTCAGACATGATGCCATGATAACGACACTAAGGAGACACTTATAACATCTCACATGACTGATTTGAAGGAGGAGAACTGATCTACTGAAGTCAAACAACCTTTTGCCATCTGAAAGCACCCAAAAAACTGAGTTTTGGAGAGGAGCGCTCCCCCTTACACTATCTCAGAGCGTTGGCACTCCCCCTTACACTGTCAGGGAGCGTTATAACGCTCCCCTGGCCCTTTTAAGGGAGCGCTATAGATTTTGAGGGTGCTGGCGCCCCCTAAAGCTTACCAGGGAGTGCTACAGCGCTCTGATGGCCCTTTTGAGGGAGCGCTACCTATTCTGGGAAGTTGTTAAGCTGTTGAGACGAATGGGGGAAGCATCTTTTCATTCTTGGAAGGCAGTTGGATTCGAATCCCTAGTCCAGCCATGATCCTAGGGCAGATCCTCAACTGAAGGAGGAAAATCCTCACCTTCCCCAAGGATATCTCAAGATTGTTGAGCCTCTCCAAGGCTATATAAGAAAGCTTTCTAATGGTGAAAGGGGACTGCAAATGGAGAATGATACCAAACCTATGATATCATAGGTGAGGAAGGAAAAAGAGAGAATCACACCAAACTTATGATCTCATAAGTGGTGTTGGAGAAGAATTGAACATATGAAACTTATGATCTTGGAGGAAACTTACAGTCATCCAAAGGAGAGTGATCAGTGAAGCTGTTGTTATCCAGGTTGTGGATCTTTCAAGCAAGGGTATAGACTCGGAGAACCTGACGAAAGTTGCACACAAACATCCAACAAATATCATGACATGTTTCAAAACCCAAGGCAGGCATACCTATGCTTGGATGATCAAGATTTGAGATATGGCCGCCATAGTATACACTACGGATCCATAATTGTATTGATAAAAGGGTATAGCCACCGAAGATACAATGTGGATCTATACTTTGATGACCTGTATGGACACCACACGAAACTGGCGACTCCACTGGGGAGATAGCCTCAAAATCGAAACCCCTTGTTTGGATTTTTCTCCTCATTGACCTTGTTCTATCCCTTGATTGGTTCAGAACTGGTTCACCCCTCTTCGATTAGTTTCATGAGCTGATTGGCTCCTTACCTTATCACACTCAGCATACTTGTCAAGTTTGAACTTCAATTTTTGAAATTTCTTGACATTTCTGGAACTTTTAGACCCTGGCGCCCTTGTCCCAGTGTTAACAGAGTGCCAGCGCTCCTAAAGGCTTTGCACATAGCGCTATAACGCTCCTTGCCTTTGGCAACAGAGGGCCAGCCTCTTTTGGCCCAGAAACCTTCCAAAATTGCATTTTTTTGGATTTCTGCCTCTGTGTCTCTTTTGCTGAGTGATCTAGAGAGTCAATTTATCTTCTCTTTCAACCTTGACATCTGTATTTTTGAAGAATAAACACCTTGTTGATTGGATCTTACAGCCTTCTTCACTATTTTCATTGAGTTTTTCCCTGTTGAGTGAAATTCGAAACCTATGCATTGTTCTTCTCTCCTCATCAGTTGAGTAAAAATCTTGGTGAAGGTCATCAAAGGCCTACAGACCTCTTTATATTGATTCCATTCAAGGTCATTGTTCTTCAACTTTTGCTTTTTGGGTGTGAATTGTGTTTTTTCTTTGATTCTTTTGTTTTCGCTTTTTCGTTTTGATTGCAACGAGAGGGTGCATTTTTTGTATGACTTTAGCTTGTGCTAGTTTGATTTTCATTCATACAAAGACAATTAGCAAGACAAGCATTGTGTTGAATTGATCTTCAACTCATATACGAACAATGAAAAAGCATCTCCATGATTGATTATCCATGTTAGAAGGCATTTAAAGGTTTTTTGCATTACATCAGGATTTGATTGAGAAAAGGAATCGTTTGAGGACACTCACTATTCGTGCTTGATTAGTGAAAAGAATTTTCTCTCTCCCTTAGATAGATATTCATCGAAAATAAATGACTGCTTATCATGTTTGATGCATTCTTTGGGTCTGAGTCATAATTTCATTTGTTTCACTTCCATGCACCCCTTTGCGTAAAGAACAGCCACTAAAATCAACGCTAATTAGAAAGTTATCTAGAATTTTTCTTTGCTAGGATCCTCCACCAACAGTAGAATAGGTGTAGCACTTTGGATTAGGCCATGAGCATAACTCTCCAAAGTTTCTAAAACAAACATTAGCATCCTGAGTTAGGGAGAGTAAATCCAGTTATCGTATAAGTCTGCCTGGGATCCCCCTCTCACACAGGGGTTACGCACGAGGTTGCATTCGGGTAAGCTACGGGGACTAACCCTCCGTGGTTTAACTGATTGTGGTGGTCGGATCGTATTATGGGGATCACTTTGAGGTAAATCCACAATTATTGCGTGGAAGCCTCTTAGTTGGTTTCGGGCTTGATACCCTGCCCGTACGTTCGGATCGAACTGTCGACTGTTCCCGCCCAGGGGCTGACTACGAATTGGTAACCTTAGTGGCCATAATCTTTAGGGTCTTACACAAGGTGACAGTGACGGGAAGTCTCACTATACCTGGAGCAGACATTGGTCAAACTCACTCGGGCTCCTTGGAGGGTAAATCCACAATTACTGCGTGGAAGC
>ML791093.1:249044-296767 GCA_009831015.1 Picea engelmannii | reverse complement strand
ATTCGAATCCCTAGTCCAACCATGATCCTAGGGCAGATCCTCAACTGAAGGAGGAAAATCCTCACCTTCCCCAAGGATATCTCAAGATTGTTGAGCCTCTCCAAGGCTATATAAGCAAGCTTTCTAATGGTGAAAGGGGACTAGAAATGGAGAATGATACCAAACCTATGATCTCATAGGTGAGGAAGGAAAAAGAGAGAATCACACCAAACTTATGATCTCATAAGTGGTGTTGGAGAAGAATTGAACATATGAAACTTATGATCTTGGAGGAAAATTACAGTCAGCCAAAGGAGAGTGATCAGTGAAGCTGTTGTTATCCAGGTTGTGGATCTTTCAGGCAAGGGTTAGACGAAGAGGACTTGACGAAGCTGTCGCATTCGCATCTACGATTGTAAGTACTACTGTCCTTATTCTCATTAATATGACACGCTTGGCCTGTTTCTTTCTAGTTTGTGTCTGATGTTACATGAACTTATCATTTAATGGTAGATCTATTTTCAAGCTAATATCAATAGAGTAGGAAGTGGTCGTATCTTGTTTTGCCTGCAGAACTCAGCGAGGAGCAAAGGATTGGAACGCAACTCGGAGCGTGCAGGGACAAACGTCGATAACAGGTACTTCTATCATCCTTCCTTCTCATGTGTTAGTTTAGATAGATTTGAAATAAATTCAGTGTCCACGTTAAGAATTTTTCTGTCTAGGGTTAAGGTCAAGCCTTAGAGGTGATCTACCTGTCCGCAAGGAGATTTTCCTACAACAACTATAGGGATCATTAAGTCTCAATCATCCCTTATTACATTGTAGATATTTATCATAGAATTCTCTAATATTTTATTGAATGTTTCTATTGTCCCATTTTCCTGAGGGTGATATGGCATGCTCCTCTGATGGTGAATTTGGAACTCCTCAGTCAATGTTGCAATCGTCCTAATTAGGAAGTGCATCCCTTGATCACTCAATAGAGTGCGCAGATAGCCAATTATTGTAACGAGATTCTCAAATATAAGTCATTCAACAATCTTTGCACTACAGTCTGTGATCGACATTTCTTCTTCCCATCTGGTTAAATACTATGCCGTAGTGATGATATACCTAGCGACTGATCGTCTAGATGTTGGATTGATCGGTCCAACGAAGTTTATTTCCCATTTATCAAAATTTTGCAGTGTAACATGTGGGTGCAAAGGAATGTCATCCTTTTTGGATTCCTTTCCAACCCTTTGACAAACATCACATGCATGACTATATTCTTTAGTATCCTTGTGAAGTGTGGGCCACCATATCCCTGCACACATAATATTTTGTGTTGTCACTTTACCTACATAGTGTCATCCTGCAATACCTTCATGTGATTTATTATGATAGTATCATTGGCATTTCATGTTCCAACACACATCGTCTTAATATCCCATCTGTACCTAACTTCTATAATTTTCATGCGATTAACTGATAGTTTGTTGCCTTAACCAATAACTATTTCTTTTTTCCAACTGTCATGTTCGATGGATCCATTATTGTACTTAAGAATTGCACAATGTCTACAAAGTGGTCATCCACCATTTGAACCACAAATAAATGTTCATTGAGTAAACTATAATCTATATTCCCTACATATTCTCCCGATAGTATGCATGATAAGTGATCTAGACCTGCATTCAATATTCATGGCTTAATGATGACTTCAAATTCATAATCTTGGAACAAAAGTAACCATCTACAAATTATCCCCCCCAACATTGGATTTTTCACTAAGTACCTTAGTGCATAATGGTCTATACACATCTTAAAATGAGAACCCAACAAGTAGTGGCTAAAATTTTGCGGTGTATACACCATTTCCAGCCCTTCTCATTCTATCGTAGTGTAGTTCTTTTCTATTGTTGACAAATTCCTTCTTGCAAATGCAATTGTGTGGTCTAATTATCCTTCTACTAGCTAAGATAATATTATGCCCAAAGATATCAATGATGCATCCACATGAACATGAAATTCCTTCTTCCAATATGGGAATATCAAAATTGGTGCAGTCACTAACTTCTTCTTCAATGTGTCCAACCCTTTCTGGAAGCCCTCATTCCACTAGAATTTAGATTCTTTCTTCAACAACTTCTTTATGGGTGTTGTAATTTGTGCATATCCTTTAATGAAATTCATATAGTAGCTTGTATGGCCCAATGTTGCTATTAATTGTCATACTGATGTAGGTGGTGGTAATTCCAGAATCACCACAATATTGGAAGGATCCACTAGTAATCCTTGATTACATACCACATGGCCTAAAAAAATTCCAAAAGGTGCACAAAACATACATTTTTTCAAATTCAATGAAATATGACATTTCCTACACCTATCCAACATTAATATTAGTACTTATATATGATTGGTTAATTTAATAAACATAGTCCAATCATCCAAATAAACTTCAAGGAACTTATGAATAACATCCTTAAAGACTAGGACCACTACTCTTGAAAAAATTGACGATGCATTCTTCAGCCCAAAAGGCATCACTGTGTACTGGTAGCTTCCCTACTCTGTTGCAAAGGTAGTTTTATGACTGTCTTCCTATGCAATCTTTATCTAGTGAAATACTAAGAATCCATCCATGAAATAGTAAGTCTCCTACCCCACTACATTCTCTAGTACTTCATATTTAAAAGGCGTCGGAAATTGATCATGCATACATGCATCATTTATCTTTCTTAGGTCTTCGCAAATTCTGATTCCCTCATTTTTCTTATCTTATACTACCATTGAACTTATCCATTCTAATTCTACTGTTGGTTCAATGATTCATGCTTCTAACATTCGATCTATCTCTATATTTACCTTTCATTTATACTTTGGGTTCAGTCTATAGGGTCTCTATATTACTGTATTAGCATCTGGCTTCAAAGGGATCTTCATTTCTACTAACTCACCATATATCCATTTCATTTCTAAAAACGTGGTTGGGAATAGATCTTGATACTCCCTTAGTAAGTCTGCAATAGTTTCCATAGTTTCATCATTCTAGTAGTCACCTATCTAAATAAAATTTGGTTTTTCTTTTGTCCCAATATTCACCTTACACGTCCTTAATGGTTTTGTATACACAATAGATCCAAGCTCTGGTCCTTCTACTGCATGTTCCCCCTCAGTTTCAAGTATTTGTATATTTCTTGGATCTTCGTCATCCTGATCTTCTTAACCAACATTATAACATTCTAGTATTTCCTGAACTTTCATCAAATCTCTATGCACACTACACACAATTACTACATCCATTGTCCCTTCTCCTACCAAAATATTGTTTCTCATGGCCTACAAAGCTGCATCTACTAATGGTGATTCATTTTCAAATGTAAATTTCATCTTAAATATTTGGGTTATCTCATCCCAATTCATTGATTCTCTGTGCATTTCTAGTTTTGGGTACCAGTTCTTGGGAATCATATCCAATGTATGTATGAACTTATGAGTCCACTCTTTATTCAGTATCAAACTCCATATCTTTCTGCACTATGAAATATGATGTGTTGGTTCACTTACTCCTATATATTTCTGCGTAGTATACTCAACCTCGGTATCAAATTCAACTTGCATTAATATTTTACACTATGACCAGTCTTCTATTCCTTCTTTATGTGAATCCCACCATCTATATGGAGTGGATTTGAAGACAATATATAATTCCAACAATCTTTGTTGTTCAGGTATATGCAACTCAAATGCCTTTACAAATGAGAATATATCAGTCAAACTATGATAATTGGGTAGGTCACATAACTCTGTTGTAATACAACACAACAATCGATTAATGTGAGCACATTGTCTATTTGATTCTTCATGCATCCACAATCTCGATGACTTCAAAATATTCTATACTTCGCACCCCATCTATATTCATAGGTACCCCTAACAATTAGTCAATTGGTACTATCATTTTTTGGTTCGCCAATCTTAACTAGACGGGATACCAAATTATCTTTGATTTCTCCATCATTTCCCATGTTTGGTTCGACAAAACATTTACATCAGAACCCAAATATAAAATTATAGTTTCCATGTCATAGTCCCCAATATACACACTTAGTATGAAATCTTTGCTCGTCCTCTTTTTGCGCAGTACCTGATTCACTACCCTTTGCACAGTAGGAAGCTCCCTTTATTATGCACAATGATCAATCATTCCATGCAATGAATTCAACATAGTTTCATATTTCATCATTTCTAAACAACTTTTCATAAATTCTTTCAGACCAGTTACCTATTGAAGCATCCTTTCTGGGATAGTACTATCATAGATCAAAGACATGTCAACCACAGGAGGTGCAGATCATGTCGATGTTATCCAATCCAATCCTAGTATCTCCTTCCGTGTTTGATGATACATTTCTTTTTCTTGTTGTGGGTAAAAACTCAACATAGGCCCTACTGATTTAATCACCCATTTCTACATATGCGTCCCTTCATTAGCCCCTATCCTAGCTCCTCTATGTGTGACATCTAATATTCTGGGTCCTTCATCACACTTCTCTGCTGATATCTTCTCTACATTCTGACTCAGGTTTTGGTTTTGATTCCCTCTCTCCTTCCACTTTTCAAGTAATTGTGAACATTCTTTTGTTGCATGATACAGTTATCTACAATACGTGCAAGTTGTGCAAGGATTAGGGCAGTCATGAGCTAAGTGTCTCAGTTTATTACAATTGTAGAAAATTAATGGTCCTCTACTTCCACTGACAAAACCCCCTCTAGCTCGACTTTTTTCCAAATCGTCCTCATCTTCCTGGGATAAAACCCCTCTTATTATTATATTTTGGAATGCCTCCTTCTTTCACAGTATTTTATTCCTGAATTCTATACATATCTGAAGTGTTTTCTCTCATCGGGTCGAATGCATGTCAGTCCTTCTCTTCATTCCCTACGAACTTGCAAAAGTTACAAAATAAATTTTGGGGCATACTTTGGTATTTCTGCAGCAATGGACAATCATGAGGATGATGTCCCCATTTATTTCATATTTCATAGTACCCTCCTCCTGGTAATGGGTTCAGTTCTCCTATCACCAAATATTGCGCAAAGGCTAGGAATTTGTCCTTATGGTGGCCTTCAGTCCTACATGTGGTACACCATAGTTGTTCTCTCTTCTCCTTCCATTTCGTAAGCTCTGCTAATTATATTTTCAAGGAAGCTAACTGTGCTTGGACTTGACCCATCCTCGCGCCATCCCCTATGAGATATTCTTCTAGATTCATCTTAATCTCCAAATTTCCAGGATGTGATGCAACCTTCTGTTGTATCAACAAGAAATGAATGTGTGTAAATAGTCTGACAATAAACCATTCTTTGTGTTGTTGATCAGAAATTTGGAATGTCAATATACCCATTGAATCCTTAAATCTTTGATCATAGTCCCAAATTGACTCATTCTGCACTTGTTTAATTTCCTTCAATTATGTGATGTACTATGACTCAGACTTCAACTTCTTGAACTATTTCAATAATGCTTGTCGAATTTATCCCAACATCCTTCCTTGACTTGTTGGTGTAGTACTCTGTAGTTTCATGTACCATACTAATGTGTGGAATTTAGATGTTGTTGAAAACTGTGCAATCTTTGTGGCCTCATCATGGGCATTCTTCACAACCCAAATTGTCTCACATATAAATAGATGTTGTTTTGGGTTCTCCGACCCAACTCCCTGGAACTAAGGAATTATCAATGTATTGTTTAACCCTTCCATGGTGTTTTGTGTAGTACCTCCCCTTGGAGATGCTCATTGACTCTGAATCAACGCACTACTTCCATTGTTCTATTTATTGTTATTAGTTATTCCTCTGCTAACTATAATTTCTTTTGACAAATCTTCATATGTTATCTCATATCTAGGTGATGCACATGGGGTCATGTAATTAACACAGGATCCATCCTAAGTAGGACTTAACATCTCTTCTATTATAGGATTGAACTTAAAATCCTCTTCATGTCCTTATGTGTGGTATTTCTATGATCTAGATTAGTTCGTAGGGTTCTCTCTTCTCATACTCACTACACGACTCTCCTTTCTCATCCCCAATCTTCAACCTATTGTACCTTCTTCCACTACGTAGTACTCCAAATTTGTCTTCCTCTCCTGATACACCTTATTCATTTATTTTCATCCTCAATCCATCCCTTCCTTTTTCATTTATTTCTTCATTCCTTCCTACCTTTATACCATGCCCTGGTCATCCCCCAGTTCCCCTATGTGCGTGAATCCCCATAGAAATCAGATTCCATCATCATCACACACTTGTTGCAAAACAAAATATTTATCTAGGTACTCAATGCTTCCATAAACCTTCCATGCAGACCCTTAAATAAATCCTTCTCTGATACATTATATGATTGAGTACAATCTATTGCAAATTTTGTAATATAACCCCATAGTATATTATTCAACCATAAATCGACTGTGTGAGAAGTAGTATTACCTACATAATTCAATTATCTTACCAAATCAGGGGTCAATTTCCTCGGAGTTGCAGTTCGGTATATTCTAGTATTCTCCACTAACCTTTCCAACCATTTAGTTAAAATAATCGAAAATTCACCAAATAAAAACTCATGCAAATCTGTGAACACATACCTTTGAAACCATTGTTTGTCGCTCATCTGAGGGTTTCTATTATCTCCTAGGGAAAATTCTTTATCCTTCCTTTCCAACCATTTGATGATATCTTTCTTATTCAGCCTCCAAAACATTCCCTCAATTATAGATTTTGGGTCTTGGCAATGGAACCATTTGTTGGTGCGTGGCTATAAGACCCTAGGTTCAAGTCGTTCAACCAAAAAACCTTTTAGATACTATCCATTTTCGCATCACCTATATGAAAGTGAAATATCACCTGAGGTATCTACAGGGGATGCAGGAACAGGTTTCTGTAGGGATGAGGATATGGGAGGCTCTCAATATAATCATTAATATGTATTCACCTTGTGTGCATTATCCTTATTCAACATCCTTTTATCAATCAACAACCCTATGCATGGTTTCCATTAATTGATAGTTCATTATTTTTACCATAACAATTATGCAATATTAACCCATATAAGATCCATTCAGTATCATAAACCTTAGCATCCATAAAAAATATAACATGAATCACCCCATAACCAACCTACTCAAATATTCATGATTATCGTGGATCAGTCAGAGATTAATCAAATCTATACAAACGTGCATAAATATAGCATCCATGCAATCACATCAATAAAACACATTCAAACAAGGGATTTTCACGTGCTTCACCCAATCCTTGGGCTACGTCCACAAAAATTGGCTTTTATATTAATCTTCATGCAATAATAACCTCAATCTTGCACATTGCACTTACAATAGATACAACATATTATAATCCTCATTCTAGCCTAGCTGCTCTATAGTGCAAGCCTATCTCTGCAAACTCTCTCCACAACCTTAATCATAGACTCTCAATAATAATAAAGATAATCTCACAACCTAAAATATTACTTTCAACAACCTATTCTTCCCTGACCCATTACATATTTATACATATATTTAGGGCTCAACAAACCTAATTGCTTACCCCAAAACCCTAATAGGTCCTAGTCGTTTTCCTAATTTTTCGCCAACATGTTTTTTTTCTTGATTTAGTGTCGTCATGCTACTTTTCTTGTTTTTGAACCAGCATGCTACTTTTATCATGTTAATTGAGTCCTTCAATCTGCTCCCTACACACTGTTCCCTTCACAATGCACCCTTCTCGCGTGCGTCGATTCTGCCTCTATGGCGCAACTCCAAAACTTAGTTCTTCTCCTCCAAAATGCATGTGCAACAATATCCTTGAAATCCAAAAACAAATGAAATCTTCTTTAAAATGTGTACCAAAACACTCCACCTATGAAAGTAGGGTGTAAAACTTTTGTTTTCTTCTTTTCAAATTTAGATGAAAAACTACAAACATAACCTTCTTTTTCTTTCTCTTTCAATCAGAATGAAAGAACTCAATGACACTTGCAAACAATCCCAAAGATAAATAATATGAATAAAAACAAGCACCCAAGGAATAAAAAATTCAATAACAAGCATTCAACCTTTGTTCAAACAAGAACCCAAAATGCAAAGTAAAGGAAAAACCACGTTTTGAAACCTCAAAAACTCAAGTAGCAATAACAAAAAATTCAAAGTTGAAACAAGTCCAAAGATATCAAGAGTACACTCAAGGGATCAAGAGTTTTCCAAGAGGATAAAAACAAGAGACTCAAAAACAAGGCTTAATGCAAATTAAGAAACCTCAAAATCAAAGAAAAGGATCCCAAAAACGAACAAGTAAAACACTTAGAAGGTTTTGGAATCAATGTAATAGAAGTTTGAATACCTACAGGTAATGAGTATCAAGATACTAATGTTATGGATTGTTATAGCAAGATTTGCCTCACCCTATGCAATCTTGCATAGAAGGCCTTTTTCCATTTCCCCATGCAGACTTATCATCCCTATTTGTAAATCCCAGAGCTAAAAATACATATTTTTCCACATGTACGCATCTTGCCTACTATACACAATGTGTATATGCAGGCTGCACTACTACAACCTGTGTACATCAAGATTTGTGCCAAAAAATGAAAATTAATGTCAATTTTCCATGTCACGACTGGAGATTTATGATCCTTGGCCTTCCATATACTGGAAATGTTCTGACTCGGCCCTTCAATCCCATTTTCAAGGCTATAAATGGGCCAATTTTGAGCTATGGAAAGAGGAGAAAGAATTCAACTTTGAGAGAAAAGTTACTATGGAGAAATTATTTACTTCATATTGAGTCTACATCCCTTTGTCCTTTAAGTTTGAACACAATGTTCAGCCCCTAATCTCTTCCCTTCTTGATTAAGAACCTCATTGTTTCTCTTTTATGAGCTTTCCTTTGGTGGAGGATTGAAGTGGTGGAGGCCCATCTAGAAGGAACTTAGTTTCTCGGTTCTGAACTGTGTCGACATGGAAGTCTGTAACATTTTCACTTATTATTGGCCCTTGGTTCTGAAATTTGGCAAAGAGCAAGGAAGAAAAGACAAAATGTGAACTGCACAGAAGACATAGTGACTGTTACTGGGTCAAAGTGAGAAAAAGAGCATAAAAGGTGGAGTGGAGTAAGAGAGAGAAAGTCATTGGACGAGGAGATCGAGGATGACAGAACAACAAGAAAGAAGGATCATGGACAGCTCAACAAGAGGAAAATTCCATTGTTGGATTCTTTAGAGCACCGCGCGAGAAGGAACAAAAGACAAGCTGGTGAAGCCCTGAAAATGTGGGTCAATTTGACCTAGGGTTTAGACAACTAGGGTTTTGACACCTAGGTTTTAGCCTAAGGATGTCAATGAGTGATTGTAATGTATAAATAAAGGTCAAGAGGACCTGGCTTGGGTTGTTGTTGGTATTATGATTTTTGTTGTTGTCTTTGTGTGATCAAGTGAGTGATATTGTGTGAGAAAGAAGTGTTGAGTACGAGAGCCTTCTGTATTGTAAGATCTTCAGTTGGGTGTGAAGATCAACCCTGCAGCTGGGTGCACAGGGAGGGGAGAGATAGCGAGGAGAAGAAAGAAGATATTCTAGCTGAGAGCATAGACAAGAACTATATGCTTCACCTTAATATATTATAAGCATAGTTCTGTGGACGTAGCCCTAGACAGAGGGTGAACCATGTATATTTTTTGTTGTGTGTGATTGATGATATGTTCTTGGCCCTTTGATGTACTGTTATTGCATTATTGTGTTAGATCTAATAGGTAGTTGTGCAGAGTAGAGTTAAGCTGGTAAGAGATATATAAATGCTATGTTGTTCTAGTCCTAGATCCACTTGATATTCCCCCTATTTGTAGACATCTCTATCCTACAACCCCCCCATAGCTTCTTCGGGTGAGACTACATCTTCTTCGTAGGTTTTGTTGAAAGGGCCAGTATTTAGGGCTTGTTGGTGCGCTCTTGGAGCTGAACCATGGGTCTGCCCTTGTGCCAACAAATGGTTCCGTTGTCGAGACAGGAATATTCTGGAGGGAATGTCAAGGTGGTTCCCATCAAAGACAGAGATTCATAAGTGGATAGAGGACCAAGAAAAGGACTTCGCTAAAGCCTAGAACAAGAACCCTAATCTTAGTACATAGGATTGGTTGGAGAGATATAGCTTTACTGATATACATGAAATTTTCTTTGGAGGAATCCATCAGTAGCTATATGAGTGCTTAGCTAGGTTAGCAGATACCTGGTTTAAGATCATAACTATACCTCTTGTGGTTTGGATGTCATCATTGATCAAGAAGGTCAAGAGAGTTGATAACGTCGTGTCAAGAGCAGTAGATCATTATTTTGATAACACCATTGGAGGGTACATCACTAAGTTTGTTGTTGACAGAGTAGAGTCATATAGCCAAGCCGAGAGATATTTCTTCAAGGGACCTAGAGGAAAATTTTTACATTTTCTAAAGATGAGGATCAAGATGCTATTGCATGAGAAGAACATCTTGAAGATACAGTAGATTGGTTGGATTTGAAAAAGCTAATGTTCAAGAATTTAGATGGTGACAACGACACAGAGGCTGGACATACGCACGGTGGGAGAGCGTTCAAAGAAGTTCATCTTGCAAACCTGTTTAAGAATAACTACAAGGACAAGGGTTTCTATAGTGGAGAAGAGGCAGATCTGACAAATGAAGAGAATTCAAAACCTGTTGGGACAGAGGAAGGGAAAGTTGAAGAACCTCACCGGGAAGAGACAAAAACTTGAGGAACTGTGCAGATTGCTGAAGTAAGTACTATTATCCCTCATGTTGATTCAGTAGAATTAAGGAATCAGAGTAATCCAAGCCACCAGATCATTCAGAGCACTTTCACTAGTAGTCTGCCACATACTCAGTCAGGAACCCTATGAAAAACTATGGTAGATGAGATGAGGCTCCCTTTTTTTAGGGGAGATGGATCTGAAGATCATGATCAGCACTAATTCCTATGTGAATCCATATGGAATATTAATAATGTCACCAATGAATCTATTAAAAGAACTCAGTTTAGTACTACCCTAAGGGATCATGCACTGAGCTGGTACATGAAGCTTGTTCAAGGACTTGAACAGCCTAAGCCGCTGAATGAGATCAAGAATGTTTTGATTGCAGAGTTAAAGAAACCCAAGTCAGAGTCACAATGTATTACAGAGCTGAAAGAGATCAAGCATAAGTAGTCGAACCTGTTTGGGAATTTGATCAAAGATTCAAGACCTTAACAGGTCAATTGACTTTTCAGATCCTAGATGAAAAGAACAAAGAATGGTTTATTGTTTCCCTCTTACAACACATCAAAGTTCCTCTGATGCAACAGAAGATTGCTTCGTCAGCTGAGGCATTGGAGATCACCATTAATTTAGAATCAACCCCTATGGGAGAATCCAGCTCAGGTATGAGTCAAATCTTGAGTCAACTAACTAGTTTGTCTCTGTAGGTCGAAGATATGAAGAAAGACAAGGGAAAACATAAAAGAGAAGACATCTAGTGTGTCAAATGTAGATCAAAAGGCCATGACAAGGAACACTATCCCCTATTTCATGAATACTTGGCCTCTGGAGCTCCGAGCCCTTTGAAGCAAGTCACCCTACCCTGGTGTGAGGTATGTAGAAATAGACATCGCCCTCATGAGTGTTATTACATATAAAAATATGTTCAGACACCAACAAATTTGTATTGCATGTTCTGTAAGTCTGTGGGGCATGATGATAGGGATTGTTGGGCTTATGACCTCATGCATGAAAGGTTAAGAGACATATACAAAATTCAAGGTGAAGTACAGCAAGAAGGAAACACTATGCAGTATAACTCCCCTAGGAGAGGAAACATCAATCCTCACGGTGGATTCAGAGGATGAGGAAGAGGAGGAGGTATGGGTCAAGGCCAAGGATAGGTCATTTGTTACAACTACACACAACCAGGACACTTAGAAAGGGACTGTCAGAACCCTTGCACTACTTGTAGCTACTGCAACTCTTTCAAGCATGTCATCAAGGAATGTCCAACATTGCTTGCTAAACTTCAAGAGAAGAGGGAACCTCAGCAGAACCGACAAGTGCAACTGATATATGTTGAACCTCGGGGAGAATACCCTAGAGTCATTGTTATAACTAGAGGAGGCATTGTTATAGGATAAGATAGACTGACCCAAGGAAATACTACAGAAGACTCAGGAGTCAAGAAAGCTACAGAGGAGACCCAAAGTTTTGATGCAAAGAAAGAAAGACAAATATTTGAGGAGGCAAGAAAAGAGCTCAAAGGAGACCAAGGTTCTTCATCAAAGACATGGCCATAAGTAAGAGAATATGGAATTCCTCTGGCATTCGATCAGTCTGCTTCTCCAAAAGAAGGACAAGAGGTAAGAAAGCTCATGGAAGTTTTATATACTTGTATGAAGTTGATTCAAGGTGAGAGCATTGTACAAGAGATACAAAATTTAATCAGACAGTATGAGATAGGAAGGATAGATCCTTTACTAAATAAAGTAGTACATCAACTATCCAAGAAGAGAAGGACAAATAAGGAGCTACACTTGAACGCTCAGATAGGAGAATATGATATACACTATGTGGTCCTCGACTTAGGGTCAGAGGTTAATGTCATGACGAAGAAAACCTGGGCACTGATGGGAAAACCGAAGTTGATATATTCCCCTATTAGGCTTAGGATGGTTAATCAGCAGGCAGTAATCCATTTTGGCAGATTGGAACATGTCCTTGTGGACATCGATGGAGTAATAAAGTTTGCAGATTTTGAGGTAATTGAGATAGTTGATGATAGTTCCCCTTACCCTGTGCTAATAGGAATTGATTGGGGTCTCAATAATTCCACTATGGTTGATTTAAATAAAAGTTGTATGACTTTTGAGAGAGATGGCCTTAGGTTCATTGCACCTTTACATCCATATGAAGGTCAAGGATACACAGAACCTATCAGAGAAGAAGACCGCACATATGAATTGAAAAACATATACAAACTAATAGTTAGACAACAGGATTACATTAATCCTACGACCGATGGAAACCTAAGTTGGCGAAGTGACAATGCATGTTCATCAGATTCAGAGAAAACAATGGAGAACTGGCAGAACAAAATGTATGAAGTATCTACAAGGAGATGTGCTAGATTAACTAGAGATGTTCACTAGATCAACACAATAGTAACTAACATGCCCATCTTTGATGGTATGAATCCTTTAGAAACCTTCTTGTTAGACTTCGAAGAAAGTGTACCAACACAATAGAGATTATTGGCAATGGATGAGGCCTTGAAAGAAACACCAACAAGATGGTGGGGGACAAACAAAAAAAACATTATAGAATGGGTACAATGTCGTACCTTGATGACCACGTGGTTCTCAGCGTAAGTAGAAGGCTGGGAACTTAGGTACACAGGTCAAAGCTACCCAAAGGACCATGTGTGAAGTTGTGAGGAAGCTTGGAGACACATTCCTCAAGAGCAGTGGGTGCACAAGTTCATTAACACATTAGACACAATCCCTATCAACTGGTACCTTCAAGCGGAGCTGCGCCTCATCACTGCAGATTGGGAAGGTATGACTCAGAACTTTGTAACCACCTTCTTATTTGACAGTTAATATCCTTTAGTAGATCAAGCGTTACATATTGTAATACGTATTTGAGGAGGCCTCTAGACCCCCCTTATAACAAGAAGAGGATGAATGGACCATGCCTCTCCAGAAACTGCAAGGCTGTTACAACATCAATGTTGATGAAGACGATTATCTGAGGAAGGTGAACATCACAGAAATAGAAAGCCAGAGAGATGTGGAAGGACCAGGAGTTGAGCTATCATTCATTGCCCATCCAATCAAGATTAATAAGGTCAACATTGGAACATAGCAGACACCAAAGCTTGTAAATGTTGGAGATTACTGGGACGCTGCTACTATTGACAAAATCACAGAGTTACTGCACGAATATCAGGACTTGTTTCTGACCAAGTTCACTGATATGAAGGGCATTAAAGGGCCTATGGGAGAGATGAGGATCCCTTTGAAACTATATTAAAGACCAATCAAACAAATACCCTACAGATTGAACCCTAAATATAAGGAGAAAGTGAAGATTGAGCTCGACAGAATGCTGGAAGCAGGAATTATAGAACCTGTTGAAGAGTTGTAATGGATTAGACCTATGGTGGTACAAGACAAGAAGACAAAAGAAATAAAAATCTATGTAGATATCAAGAAGATGAATGATGCATGTTTGCATGACCCCTTCCCTACACCATTCACTGACGAAGTGTTAGATAATGTGGGAGGCCAGGAGGTATATTCGTTTACAGATGGATTTTCAGGATACCATCAAATCCAGATTGCCAAGGAAGATCACCACAAGACCACATTTGAAACAGAATGGGGATCCTACCAGTATATAGTGATTCCATTTGGATTGAAGAATGCCCAACCATCTTTTCCAGGGTGGTGATTGAAGCATTCAAGTTTCTGCATAAATTTCTAGAAGCATATTTTGATGATTGGACTGTTTTTGGTTTATTGAAAAATCATATTGAATGTCTAAGGCTAATGTTGGACAAATGCAAGCAATGTCAAATTGCCTTGAATCTGAAGAGGTGCATATACTTTTCACCATTTGGAGTGTTATTAGGTCGTATTGTATGCAAGCAGGGATTGTTGGTCGATCCACCTAAAATTTCCATTATAGTTGATCTACCCCCTCCTATTTCAGTCAAACACCTGCGCACTGCACTGGGACATACTGGATATTACAGGAAGTTCATTAAAGGATACACCCATATTACAACACCCATGGAGAATATTTTGAAGAAAGACTGTCTATTTCACTGGACAGAAGAGTGCCAGCAAAGCTTCAATACATTGAAACAGAAAATGGTTATTGTGCCCATTCTGGTTTTCCCAAATTGGAGAAAGAAATTTCACATGCATGTTGATGCATCTTCCATTACCTTAGGAGCAGTGCTAACACAACCTAGGGAAGGATATATTGACCATCCATTAGCTTTTGCTAGCAGGAAACTATCTACAGCTGAGATTAATTACACCACCACTGAGAGACAGGGATTAGCCATGGTGTATGCGCTGCATAAATTTCGCCACTACTTGTTGGGAGGCCACTTTAAAATGTTTACTGATCACTCCATGTTGAAACACCTAGTCAAAAAGATAGTGTTGGGGGGGAGAATATGAAGATGGATTCTACTATTTCAGGAATATCACTTTGAGATTGTAGTTAAGCCAGGAAGAATGAACAAAGGTCCTGACCACTTGTTGAGGTTAGAACATGGATAAGAGCCCACTAGTTTGAAGGACACACTGTCGGATGCACAACTACTAGCCATTAGAAGGATTGATGACCACTTCGCAGAGATAGTCCAGTTCCTGTCAACAGGAATGGCATCGAGTGAATATACAATTCCCCATAAGAAACAACTAGTAGTGTGCACTGTCGACTTTTCACTTATAGTTGGACAACTATACAAAATGGGACCTGATGAGATATTGAGAAGGTGTGTTATGTAGGCAGAGTGACCATTGATCCTTGTAGAAGCTCATGAAGGCATTGCAGGCAGACACTACGCAGGAAAAAAAACTTCACAGAAGGTTCTTAGAGCTAGCCTTTGGTGGCCTACCTTACAAAGAGATGCTAAAGACTATTACAGAGCCTACGATGTATGCCAAAGAGTTGTGAAACCGTCCAGAAGAGATGAAATTCCCTTAGCACCAAAACTGACCCTACAACCATTTGAGAAATGGGCCATTGACTTCGTGGGACCTATAAACCCACCAGGAAAGCACACAGCAGCAAAGTACATAATTACTACGACAGAGTACTTGACTAAATGGGCCGAAGCAAGAAACTTTAAGGACTGTAGTGCTACTATAGCTGCACGCTTCATATTTGATGACATCATAACCAGGTTTGGATGCCCAAAGATCCTTATGAGTGATCAAGGCACACATTCCATAAATAAAACGGTTGAAGCCCTGACTGAGGAATTTGCAGTCCACCATCAAAAGAGCATGCCAAAATGGGACGGTGAAAGCATTCAACAAGATCTTGGAGACAGTGCTGACAAAGATTTACAGTGTGAACAAGGATGAATGGGATTTAAGAGTACCAGTAGTATTATGGGCCTATAGAACCACTTGCAAGAAGCTAACAATGCAGACCCCTTTTAAGTTGGTATATGGTCTCAAAGTCGTTGTCCCAATGGAATATTTGGTACCAAGCCTAAGAATTGTTTCCTTTACCAATATGGATGATGTTGGCACTGTTTGAGAGAGGCTTTCACAGTTGGTCAAACTAGAAGAAGACAGATTTATTGTAGGATTCCATCAACAGGTATAGAAGGAAAGAGAGAAGGCCTACCATGACAGACACATTAATCAAAAGGCATTTAAGCAAGGTGATATGGTATTGGTATATGACAGTAAATTCATGAAGCACCCAGGAAAGTTCAGAATGCATTGGCTCGAGCCATATGAGGTCGCCTATGTTACAGAAGGAGGAGTTGTGTAGTTGAAGACTTTGAAGGGAGAATGGAAGAAAGGATTAGTGAATGGGAGTCAGTTGAAATTGTATTATGACAACCAACTACCTCGTACCTCTCGATAAAAGCATGAGGAAAAGGTTCTAGGTACCAGGTGCAGTTGAAACTAGGTACCAGACACAGAGAAGACAATCTTCACAAAGAATTAGAGGAGGCATAGAGAAGAAAGAAAAGACTGCACTGTGCAGCCTGAAGTTGAAGTAAAATAGAAAGATCATATCAGAAGTTCCTCGGGACAAGTCACAGGTGAGTGTTGGGGGATTTTTGGCCCTTGGTTATGAAAGTTAGTGAAGAGAAAGGAATAAAAGGCAAAATGTGAACTGCGCAGAAGACATAGTGACCGTTACTGGCTCAAAGTGACAAAAAGAGAAGAAAAGACAGAGCGAAGTAAGAGAAAGCAAGTCATTGGATGAGGAGAATGAGGATGACAGATCAGAAAGAAAGAAGGATCATAGACATCTCAGCAAGAGGAAAAAGCCACTGTTGGATGCTTTGGAGCACCGCGGGAGAAGGAAGGTAAGACAGGCTAGCAAATCCCTGAAAACGTGGGTCAAGTTGACCTAGGGTTTTAGACACCTAGGGTTTTGGTATCTAGGGTTTTGACACCTAGGTTTCGGCCTAAGGATGTCGGTGAGTGATTGTAATGTATAAATAATGGTCAAGAGGACCTGCGTTGGGTTGTTTTGGGTACTATGATTGTTGTTGTTGTCTTTGTCATCATGTGATCGAGTGAGTGATATTGTGTGAGAAAGAAGTGTTGAGTACGAGAGCCTTTTGTATTGTAAGATCTCCAGTTGTGTGCAAAGATCAACCCTGCAGCTGGGTGCACTGGGAGGGGAGATATAGCGAGGAGAAGAAAAAAGATATGCTAGTTGAGAGCGCAGACAAGAACTGTATGCTTCACCTTAATATATTATAAGCACAGTTCTGTGGATGTAGCCCTAGAGAGAGGGTGAACCATGTATATTTTTTGTTGTGTGTGATTGATGCTATGTTCTTGGCCCTTTGATGTACTATTATTTCATTACTGTGTTAGATATGATAGGTAGTTGTGCGGAGTAGATTTAAGCTAGTAAGAGATATATAAGTGCTATGTTGTTCTAGTTCTAGATCCACTTGATATTCCCCTTGGTTGTATACATCTATGTCCTGCAACCCCCCCATAGCTGCTTCGGGTGAGACTGCATCTGCTTCGCAGGTGTTGTCGAAAGGGCCAGTAGTTAGGGCTTGTTGGTGCGCTCTTGGAGCTGAACCCTAGGTTTTCCCCTGTGCCAACACTTATGCTCATCATATATTAATAGAAATACTATTTTTCCATCCAATTGATATCTTACAAATATTTGAATTATTATTCCATGGGCGTATTTGTCATGTTTATTAATGGCTTGTGCTATTGAATCTGTTAACATCATTGATTATCACCATATGGTTTCTTTTATTGGTTGTTGAGGACTAGTTGCAGGTATATCGCTTTGGGTCAAGTGCTCAATGGTGGACTTCATCGAACTTCTGGACGAGGTAGGCCTTTTATATTGTCTTGCTATCATATTTTCTTACATAACATACTTGATAAGAGAGTTTATTTATGTAGTCATTTTCGTCTGTTGTGGTTTACCCTAGCCATAGAGAGATTTTCCGTCTAAGAGAATTGGAGACCATACTGAGGACTGAATCTTCTTTCTTAGGGTTTGAAGTAATTTTCTCCTTAGAATGCTCTCATTCCTATTGTGTTTCATGTTGTATCATTGCTTGACAGCCTTTGTTCACTCTGGGTCTAAGTTTTCAACCTTCTCCCTTGCCAAGCCTTGTTTTTTGAAACATATACGTGGTTTTTGGCTTGACAGTCGCTTATATACGTGGGTTGTCCCTATGAAAGATGCGTACATATGCTTTGTTTCCTTGAATAGTCATGTACATCAGCCTTATTTGCTTGTTTGCTTGGTCTGGTGATTACTGGGTGGGATTTGATGTTTGCTGAGTCTTTTTGAGTCTTTGTAGTGCATGTTAAGTGTTAGTGGGATGACAAGAAACCTGTCTTTGGTTGAATTTTTGGCTGGAGTATTTCTCATCACCTTTTCATTTTGATTGTCCTTGTAAATTGGGTTGGGTATATTGCTTCTTGGTATTCTTCTTGAGTTATCTCTTTTTATACACAATATATTGTATATATCAAGTTGCTTTTCAGTCCATGCATTTTCATTTTTTATTATATTGAAAATACAAAAATATTAGGCATTTTGCATTGCTTGGAATTTTGGTCTTTTGATTCCTTGTCATTAGCTTAGTGGATGTAATTAAAGATTGCATTTTCACTTCAGAATAGCAGAGTTGAAATTGAAAATTGTATTTCTTTTTAGAAGCATATCATTCATTGAAAATTGAAGTTGGGGATTTGCATTATATTCATATTTATTTTTCTTGCTGAGTGATAACATCATGAGTTTCACTACCATACCTTTTTGAGTAATCATGGCCACTAAAATTAACGCTATAATTTAAAATGGGTTAGTCACAATTTTATTTTCTAGGGTGCACAAACTAGCTTAGGATTTAGTGCCTTGGAATAGGATTTTGTAAGTAAAATTCTCCAAGGCAATTAAATCAACATATGTGTCTGACAAAGGGAGTGGAGAAATCCATTGTATAATTGGTAATATCATGAGGCTCTGCTCACACTAGATTTAATCACGAGGTTGCACGAGGCTGGTTGAAGGGATATCCCCCTGATACCTTCTTAGCGTCAGAGATATTTTTGTGGATCTATCCATATCTGGGGATGTTGTTAGTGCCCTTACCTCCATGAGAGGTGGTGCTTTCAAGGTTTTTGGCTTTGCTATCCTGCCCATACGGTGGACCTGACTTACGACTGCTCGCCTGTGCATCAGTTTTACATTGGTTTCTTAGTTGCTTGATTTAGGTGCCACATAGGTTACTTGCAGAGGTTATTCTGCAGGTACCATGGGTCAGATAAGGTTCGGACAACACACAACGTTTATGGAGGATTACCTCTCCAGGTGGATCTCACCAACTAGTTGTTAAGCCCATGAGGGCCCTTATAACTGATTTTGTTACCTCTAATATTTAGCAGGGAGTCTCAGTCCCCTCTTTAGCGAGACATACCTTCTTTAGGAACGGAGGCCACTTTCAGCCACTTTACCCCATTTGTGTGCATTTTGGTCATTTGACTTTTGGTGTGCTCTTTGATTACTAGTTGGCCTTAGGATTTATTTTTTCCTTTAGATTCTTAAGTCATCATGGATTTAGACCAGCATCCTCGTTTCTTGTTACAGTTACCATTGGATTTTGATTCTTTTCATTCTAAAATACATAGATTTATTAGGCATGGTACACACACATCCAGTGTTTAGACTTGTGATTCTACAAGGATGAGTATTGAACCTAGTCTTCAGAAAACTGGGAGCCCTTCGACTCCCACACCCACTATAGTTAACGACACCCATTCGACTCCTGCAACCACAATGGTTGTAGTGTCAGAGGCACCTATCATTACTATGGCTCGGCCTATATTGAATGCTCAATCTCTCACCTCGAACCCTTTTGGGTTTCTTGGTCACTCACCGGGCTATAATGTTTATTCCATCCCTATGGCCTCTAGTATTTTTTCCTATGGTATTCCGAACTTTACTTCGATGTTTTCGAATGTCATCCTAGTTGTTGGCCCTAATGCTAGCATTGGGCTTGGGAGCTCTACACCTCCTTACACTCCATTTTTGTTTGGTGGTTCTAAAATACATCAAACGAATCCTAATATTGGAGGCATTCCTTCTTTTAACCCTGGGTCTAATCCTCTTGCTTCTGGGTGGAACAACCAACCTGGCGGACAAGATTTTACTCAAGTTTCATCCTATACCCTTACCTCCTAGGTGTCGATTCTGACCAATAAATTTGGAATGACAAATCCACCTCTATCCTTCGGGTTCACACCTGGAGGAGGTCAATTTCAAGATTTGGGAAACCCCCAACCCGAATCCAATCAGGTTGGGGGCAATTTTTATAACCCCCATCAGAACATTCCTACTAGAATGATGCCCAACCAAACTTTTATGAATCAACCCAAAGAATCCCGGACAGGGCCATGATGCTTACCAGAACCCTGGATAGGCTGCAGTTCCTCAAACACAATCTTTCTAGGGAGCTTGGGGCCAGATGTTGCAACCCTGTCTCCCTTTTCTGGCCATGCTTAATCTGCCAAACTTGTCTAAGTTGATGAACGACCCTGTGATTCATGATCCTACATGGCCCCCCATCCCCACCAAGCTTCCTTTAGACATTCTAAAATTCAAATATAAGAATGGAGAGGATCCTGGTGATCACGTTACTACCTTTCACCTATGGTGCTCCTAGAATTCCCTTAATGATGATTCTATTTAGTTAAGATTATTTCAATGCACCCTCATTGGGGTCGCTACGAAATGACATATCGAGAAACCTAGGGGGGCATATGAGACATTTAGTCATATGGTGTTGGTCTTCCTTTACCACTTCTGATAGTTGATTCATTACAATGTTAGCCTACAAATTCTGTCGACTTTACAGTAGGACGCCGCCACTCATATCTCGGATTATTTCTAGGAGTGGCATAGACAAAAGAGGTTTATTAAGACCTCCATACCCTCAAACTTTCTTTTAGAATGGTTCCTCAAGTATTTTCACCCTCCTATCTCAAAGGATGTTTCTACATCTGGGGTTACCACCGAGGAAGAAGTGATCTTTATATCCCAATAGTTAGATCTCATATACGCTCAATTTGGGATGTTATACCACATTCTTTTGGACGCACCACAGTCAACTTACGACCCTAGAAAAAATATTGAACCTCATGCTGATGGAATTGTAGGCTCTGGCAATGTAAAATCCACAAACTCAGTGAAAAGACATTAGAAAGAGTTGTCTCTAAACTAGTCTACAAGAGGGACAACTTTGTCTGTGTCTTCCAATCCCACTCTCGGTCGGCCCAAATGGTAACCAACAACTAGGTGGGAATAAGAAGAAAGGACGTAATAATCGTAAGGATGGGAAAAATAATAATAAACCTAAGGACAATAGTAATAATGAGAAGACGAATAATAATGTTGGAGAGGGCAAGAGAGAAATACATAAGGTGAAATTTCCCTGTAAGCTTTGTACAAACGATCACCTTACCCATTTATGCCCCAAACTTGCGGAAGTTGTGAGGATATTATAGCTACTGCCCTCTGTGCTGACAAATCCTTTTCCACATAACCAGCACATGGCCTCGAGCTCTTCAAATGTCGAAAATGCGGTTGGTGGGAGTCAAAACCCGTCGTTGCAAGACGATGATCGTTTGTGTATCAATATGGTCGATGTGAAAGTTAATGTATCCACTCGATCTCGAGAATATAACTCTTCATAGGATATACCTAGTCAATCATCTCCTCCTCCTCCTCCGGAGATGACTTTACATATTGAAAAACCAGAGCCACCACCTCATATTCTAAAAGGAGTACTTAAGCGCTCTACCCACAATCCAAATGCTAGAGCCTCCCATAACTACTCTATTGTTGAGGACCTGGGTCAAACCCCTTGTGCGATGTCAGATTTGGAGGTACTCCAGACGTGTCCTTCACAGAGGAATGCCTTGATATATGCATTAGGAGCTCTATAACCTAGTGACTTGAAAGTTATCAAGTTTGACGTCACAGATGTGAACCCTCACTTTCCTTACCATGTAGCATTCTGAATCCATGTGGGGTACTCAAAGTATACTATCAAACGTGCGGTTATTGATGAAGGTGATGCTACATGTGTGATGTCCCTGATCTGTTGGAAATCTCTTAGATCTCCGACTCTTTCTAAATCATCGAACATGTTGACTTATTTTAACGGTCATTCCTTCTTCCCTCACGGTATTCTTCTTGCCTTTCTAGTCTAGTTAGGTGGGAAGATAGTAGAGGTCGAGGTCGAGGTAGTTGATGCACCTCTTGATTATAACTTGTTACTAGGATGTAATTGGACCTATGTTATGGTCGCCCTCGTATCGTTCGTCTTCCATACTCTTTGTTTTCCTCATGAAGGGAAGATCATGATGATAGACTAGTTATCCTTTGCGTAGGCTAGTCCCAATTCATCTATTGGACTGTCAATCCATGTGATCGACAATTCTCAGCCAGAAAATGAGAATGTCGGTGTCGGAATGTATGCTTCCCTTATGGGTACTTTTGACTTCACGGCACCAAGTCACCACATTTACGCCATGTCCAGTAGGCTCGTTTCGACAGTTAGGTCCATTCCTTTCTGCACTTCCTATTTTAGTGATCCGTGGACCCTACCTTCCCTAACTTCATCTTGTGAAGGTCAATCGCATGTTGGAATGGCCATGCCACTATCGGCAACAGAGATTGTGTATCAAGTTTTTCTTGACTCTTCCGATGATCTTGATCCTGTTACTACATCGACGGATGAGGAGGATCCTATTATTAGGCCTGTGTGGGCCACTTCGTTGTCTTGTTCACATGATTGCCTCGATGGGACTTTTCCTTCGAAATAAGCTATCATCGAAGCCATGAATGGTTCTGACAAAATTTGGGATGATATTCGTCACTGGTCTTATTTTCTCCCAAAGCTTGAAAGGATTGAACAAGATGACTTTTGATCTACTTTGAGTGAGATAGTCAGTCACATCATAGTTCCACTTGATACACACAACATTTATGTCAAAGGAAATATGGTGAGTATTTATCATACCGTCACGATCGATATCTCTCCTACCCCTAGCAAGATTTAAAATGTACATATCGGTGCAGATTGTTCGCCAGAAGAAATCTTGATCTACATTGAACTCTTTAAGGAATTTCGAGATGTATTTTCTTGGTCATATGAAGCGATGTCAGGAATCAACCCTCATATTTTCGATCATGAGATTAGAACTTATCTAGATGCTAAACCTATTTGAAAACGTCTTAGAGATGTCAATCCCCGAAAGGCCCCTACTATTAAGTCATAGGTGGAGAAGCTACTTAATGTTGGCTTCATCTACCCGGTTCCCTTGACTGAATGGGTATCCAACCCCGTTCATGTGAATAAAAAGCATGGAACTATCTGTGTATGTATGGAATTTCGTGACATAAACAAGGCATGTCCTAAAGAAAACTTCCCGACACCTTTCATCGATCAGATTCTTGACGAGTGTGCGGGAAGCGAAGCGTTTTATTTTATGGACGGGTTTTCAGGGTATAACCAAATTAAAATTAAACCTAAGGATCAACACAAGACGACATTTATTTTTCCTTGGGGTACTTTCCCATACCAGAAAATGCCTTTCAGCCTTAAAAATGTCGGAGAAACCTTCCAACGTGCCATGACCTTCGCATTCCATGATCTTAAGCATATAGTCAAATCTTACCTTGATGATCTGGTTTCTCACTATCACAAAAGAGCGGATCACTCTACGCAAATTTGGCTTGTTTTTGAAAGATGTCGTTACTATAGAATCTGGTTAAATCCTCACAAGTGCATCTTTTGCATTAGGTCTAGTTGTCTTTTGGGATTTCTAGTTTCTGAGACCGGGATCATGGTAGATCCATTAAAGGTTGAGGAAATACTTCAATTTCCTCCCCCGTGCACTATTATACAACTTCAAGGTTTACAGGGGAAATATAACTTTCTACGTCAGTTTATAGTAAATTATGTCAATATCACTAAGGATTTCATGTGTCTTTTGAAGAAGGAAACCCATTTTATCTGGGATGAGTGAGCCCAGGAGTCATTCGATGCTTTAAAGAAATCCTTGGTATCGACGCCTCTGCTGAAGTCTCCCGACTACATTAGGGATTACTTTCTTTATATCTCTGAGTCTGAGGAGATGATTGGTATGGTTTTGGTTAAGGAGGATGATGAGCTCCGCGAGCATGTCATCTACTATATTAGTCAAAAGTTAGTCGATCATGAGCTTAATTATTCTCACGTTGAAAATCTAGCTTTAGTTTCCATTCACGCAGTCCAACATTTACATCATTATATATTACTTTGCAAGACTAATGTGGTTTCCGTTGTCAATCCATTTCAATACGTCCTTACCAAGCATATCATAAGGGGAAAATATAATAAATGGATTGTCATTTTACAATAATTTGATCTCGATTTAGCTTCTGCAAAATCCAAGAAATTACTAGTCTTCACAGAGTTAACATCCGACATCCCACGATTAGATGAGAATCTTATCCATGTTGATTCATTTACGGATGAACACATTTTTCTTGTCTCATCGTCAGACCCCTGGTATGGATACATTGTTCTCTATCTTAAAACCTTGAATTTCCCTCAGCATATCTTGCGATATGACCAACGACATGTACGATACCAACCTAATAATTATACTATCATTGGTGACACTTTGTATCGTCAAGGAATAGACAATATATTGTGTCGATTTTTAACTCACGAAGAAGTCGAGTCAGTCCTAAACGATTACCACAGTGGAGCTTGTGGTGGTCATCTATCTGGGCTTGCGACAGCCCAAAACATTTTGTGAGCTGGTTATTTCTAGCCTTATATATTTAAATATTGTATTGAAGCGATTAAGAAGTGTCACCCATGCCATGTTTTCACTCGAGAAATGCGCTCGCATCCATCCCCTCTTCACCCAGTCATTACCGTCGGTCCCTTCACCAAGTTGGGGGTGGACTTCATGGATTGAAACCCAACTTCGGCTGGGGGGAATCAACACATTATCGTGATCATCGAATACTTTACAAAGTGGTTTGAGGCCATGCCTACAGTTAAATCCGATGGGAATAGTGTCTCCTTCTTCGTATTCAATCAAATTATCGCCCAGTTTGGTATACAGAGTGAGATTGTCATTGATCATGGAAGTCACTTTTGAAACAAAATGATGGAACAGCTAGCATCTAAGATGGGTTTTAGAAATGGTCATTTTTCTCCTTATTACCCCCAGGAAAACAGACAAGTATAGGTCATCAACAAGTCTCTTAAGACCATTTTTAAAAACACTTTCATCCAGTTAAAGCCCAAATGGAACATTATGCTATATCCCACACTCTGGGCATACCGAACCTCAGTCAAGACTGCCACTGGATTTTCCCCTTTCCAGTTAGCACACAGTCTGTAGTTGATATTACCTATTGAATGTGAAATCCCTTCTCTTAAGTTGGTATTCATGCTCCTACCTGACACTTTTGATATCGAGCGACACCTTGTACACCTAGAGAGTCTTGACGAGTAGCATCGAGACGCCTCTACGGCTATCGAGGCAAACAAAATATGTGTCAAGGTCCAGTACGATAAGTCTGTCTGTCCTTGGTTGTATGTTGAGGGTGACTTGGTCCTCTTATATGATCAAGCCAAAGAACCACTGGGGGCAGGAAAGTTTAAACCCATGTGGGATGGTCCTTATATTGTGCGACGTGTCTTAGAAAAAGGAGCCTATGAGTTAGAATATTTTGAAGGGAATATGTTGGTCGAGCCTAGGAATGGGATCTACTTGAAAAGATATTATGCTTGAGCCCCAATCTTGGGAGGAACTCTTTGTATACTAATGTAATTTAGTGTATATATCTTTTCCCTTTCTTTTCGTCTTCGTCTTTCTTATCTAGTTTTCCTTTGGTTGGAATATGTCAACGAAGTCTTCAGTATACCTAGGATTTGTAGACAGAGCCAATCATCATACACAGAACTTGGCTTCCGTCACTTGGGTGGTTTACTCACCCGAGGGTCTACTGGTGTCTTCAGGTGGCGTATGCCTAGGGCCATCCATGAATAATGTGGTCGAATATAGCATCATTATAGAACTTTTGCGCGATGTTATTTCACATGGTATTCTCTCTTTAGAGGTTCACATGGATTCCCAGTTAGTAGTATGTCAGTTGCATGGCAGTTACCGTGTGCGTGATCCTACTTTACTCCGACGATTCCTACGAGTACGTATTTTAGAATGACAGTTTGATTTTATTACTTATTATCACATTCCTATGAGTTCTAATCATGTATCTGATTCTTATGCTAATTTCGTTTTAGATTGGAATTTTTCACATAAATAAAGCAAAGAAAACCATCTCATCAATGTACACATTGTAAATATAAGTAGAGTTGAAGATCCTTGTTTTATATATATTTCAAAAAATATGGTTTTTATAGTACAAAATTGGGGCTAATCCCCTCAATACACATATACAATCGGTACTACAATATACACAACATCTACACATGTGGTGCTGGATGTGTGTCATGGTAACAAACTACAGTATTTGCAAGAAACCGAAAGTGTCGTACCCAAGCTCTGGGCACACCAACCACTTGCCAATGCATGGCTTCTGATAGATCCTCTACCTAAACCATGGGAATCCTATGATTCAAACGAGACAGGTTGCCATGCATGTTTTGTAGGACTCTCTCAACTTCTCCTCTCACTGCCTCATCTTCCCAGTTCCTTCGTCAATGTCGAGGAATCCCTTTCGGTTGTCGTGGACCCACGTCTGCATTACACAAGTGTCTAGTTACTACTTAAGCATCATACAAAAATATTTTATTTTCAGTATACAAAAATACAAAAAAATGAAATTTTTAAAAACATTTGACAATACCTATGTCCCCGTAGACTGTCCCTAGTCGGAGTGGCATATATGGATCCTCTATGAAGTCGATCCCTAGATAGGGATAGTCATTAAGAGAAATGACCTGTCACTTCCACCAGTAGAAAAAATCCTCGTTGTAGGGTGTGGGCACCCTACCTCCCCCCTGTCATCTCATTAACTCGGTCCACCATGCCATGGCTATATCACAAGGTCCTCTCATAAGAATCTCGAATCTAGGTCCCAAACATGGAACTTGCTCGAAGAAAAAACTACATAAGATAGAGGAAAACACAAAGTTCCTCTTACTCCCCTGTTTGCACTCTATCAATTGGATCTTCATATATTCTAGTAGTGAGGTACACCAATCATATACTATGGGTCTCAAGCACTCTGCATCATAGAACATGAGCAACCTTGATGACTGGTGCAACAATGCCAAACCTGTGATCTTGGTCAACACAAGGAAAACAATCTTTAGGATGAGATTGTTTATCGCTCGTATGGGGAGTTGACTCTTGACCTTCAGAGTCCCTGCTACATAGTGGGTGTCTATGTACTCCTCTATTTTTATTCCTCTCAAACTGCATAAGATAGAGGCAAACCCGAAGTTCCTCTTACTCCACTGTTTGCACTTTGTCAAATGGCTCTTCATATTTTCCAGTAGTGAGGTAAACCAATCATATATTTTGGGTCTCAAGCACTCTAAAACATAGAACATGAGTGGCCTCAATGCCTGGTGAAACGACATTGAACCTGTGATCCTGGTCAACACGAGGACAACAATCTTCAGGCTGATATTGTTTAACGCTTGGATGGGGAGTAGAATCCCAAACTTCAGAGTCCCTGCTACATAGTGGGCGTCTATGTACTCCTCTATTTTCATTCTGCTCCCTTCTCCCCTATTTACAACCTCTCCCCGACATGATAATCCAGTAAAAAGGTAGATATCCTCGACTTCAATCCTCAATGGTTGCCCATCGAGGTTGAATCTTTCACTCTCAGGGTACCAGTAAACCACAAGCATCTCAAGCAACCTCACCTAGACCCTCATCCATTTGAGTGCCACAAATTTATATAAGACAAATCTTTTCAAGGCGATTTGGGCCACTGGATCTCTGTCCACAGTAGCATCTCCCTCCTCATTCTCTCTTTCCCTTCATTTAAGAAGATTCCTGCCAAATAAAAGTCAAAATTTGAGTTAGCAACCATAGAAACCATTGATTACGAACTTGTACATGAGTTCATTCACTTACAGTCACATATAGGGCTAGGTAAATGCACCCTGTAGTTTTCACAGTCATGTATAAACCATCGTATACATGACCCGATAAATGACATCCCGCGTACACCGAGTTACACATTTTGCGACCTAAGCTACTCAAAATTTGAAACCTAATTTAAAAATTTAATCCACTAGAAAGGAAGAGGAGGGGAAGAGGAGTTACTTGGTCTAGACGGTTTCTGATTTCGTTGCCTAACACTCCCGCAATCACGAGTTGAATCTCGAAGGTAATTTGGTCCAATTTTCACTATTTGGGTAAAAATTCAAAATGACATAGTAATTTTTTCTTTTGTTACTATTTATAACAGGTTTTACCCAATTTTTATAGTTTTGAGTCATTTTTTCGCCTAATGGACTAATACAAAGGTGGATAGAGTTGGTTTTTGTAGTTTTCACCAGGTAGTTTTGTGGATTTCAATGTTACGTTGGTCATTCGTCACCACGGACAGTTATTTTCGCTACCCAGCATATAGGATAGGTATACATTCCATCATGAATTTTTTCATTGTCCTATAACTATCACTTTTATGCCTTAGGTATGAACCCATTTGTTGCGACACAAAACCTTCCATCTGCTACAAGTAGTGTCATTATCGAGTGGTAGAGACTTACCAAACATGGGTTCCCTAGTTAGATCCGCTGCTTCATTTGGTGCCCATGCAAAGACATTTTTCCATAGGATCGGGACTCCCTTATATCTAGTACATGACTCTATGTTGAGCCTCATTTATCACTCATAAACATGTTGCCTTATACCTAGAGGACTCCCAACCGAGTTTAATTTAAGATCTTTTCCAACTCGTCTTCAAAAAGTGAAAAGATTTTCGAGTGAACTTGTCTCTTTCACACTCTTAAATTAGATTTTAAAGGACGTCTATTTGGCACAAGTTTATCCCTTTTTCACACCAAGTAGACTAAATGTCATAAAAAGGATAGTTTTTGCATTAAGTTGTGATTGCATCTCATGCCCTTGCTTGCAGTATTGAGCCTATAGTATGTTCTCTCTTTGCGTTATAAACCGTTTGCCTCAACAGTTTTGCATCCTCAACCAAGAAGAGCCTCATTTATATCCTTCACAATTTGAAACCCTATACCTAGGAGGGAACATTCCCCCGAGTGTCCATCTCTCCCATGCATATCCTTGCATTGATAATAGGTATGTTCCACTGTTGGAACTAGTTTTTCTTACTTGCAACACTCATTTCCTCCTCTGTATCATGGCATTCATCTATCTATGAAAAAACAAAAAAAAATGGGTGGGAAGGGAGTATCATCTTATATTGGTAGCAGTCGTGTTGCCTTTGAACAGAGCACAAAATTATTGATTCCATTTGTCATCATAATTTTGGGATTAGCATGGCCTTAGGAAGCTAAGCTCGTTACAAGGTCTTCGCTACTAACTGGTTACTCTTCCAGTCCCTATAGATAATTTCCTTGATGCCTCCTGCATCTCACAGTTTCATCATTGAGTCTATGTTGTCTGAGTCCTCCATATGTCTCATGCTCTTGTTCAAAGGAATTCTATCAACCTGTGTCATCCATTTCTCATAACTCTTGACTTTGCATGTTGTCCATACCCTCAGTTTGTCTCAGAGTCACATGATATTGTAGTCCTGTCATGCACCCTAGTCCTACTTTCATCATTGGTAGGTAACCTTGAACCCAACAATCGACATTTCATCATTGGTCGTTGACTGTTTGGTTTCCCATGTGTTCAATGAAAAGACATCTATTCACACATTGGGATTCATGCAGTGTCTTGGATTCCATTATCCTTATTCGTGGTTTCCTCACCTTTGTTAATAGTTTTCATCATTGGCTGCTATTCAGAGGGTCTTTTTCATGTATCGCTTGCACTTGGCACATGCAAAAGCTGCATAGGGTCATTGGTTTGTGAACATGTTCTTCATCCTATTTCCTCCAAATCATGAAGCTCTTGCTTTGTACCTCGTGCTGACTGATGAGAGATGCCTTAATTCTCTCCTTTCAGTGGGTCTCCTTTCAATGACTTCATCTCATCTATTCTGGAAATGGGACCTAGAGTATTATGAGTACCTTGATGCTTGTAGTCATTAGTGGCAGGTTATCTTGCCATAGACAATTGGGAATACATCAATGTCTCCTGATCGATGGATTCTTCAGGTGTTCAACACCGAATCCTTTATTCACACTTGTAATAATGTACTTGGTACCTTGATACTTACTTTCATTATCGGTAGGTTGTATCGTGTTTGTTAACGGTATATCTCAATAACCAATAATCAAATGATGTCTCATTGTGTTCGACCTCAACTCCTTTATTCACATGATGTAGACTTGCACCCTTGGTGGATGGTGTAGAAGACTTGAAGACATCAGAATGTGGCCACATCTTTCCTGAGTTGTTGCTTCCTTTTCATTGGAACAGTACCTATATGACTTCAGTGATCATGGGAGATCAAATTGTACTCCATTGTATACAGATATCTTCAGATTGATTTTGAGATTGGTTCTACTGGGACTTATTTGTGACTATGACAACTTTTGGAATGTAACCGCATTTTTATTTTCTTATTCATGGCCACAGACAATTTTTTGGTATATTTTCACATGGATATGCAGTGTAATTCTATTAACAACCATGTATGCAAAGTCAGTACAGAATGTAATGAGATTCTTCCATTTGGTTCCCCATCACTCCACTTCTAGGTTGTTTATAATGTATTTTGGCCATCGCAAATAAGCCTATGACCTCACACATTACGGGGCATGTTGTCCCTTAGGTATGAAAGTAAGCAAATATTAAGGAAGAAAAGAAGGAATGTGAACTGCGCAAAAGACATAGTGACTGATACTAGGTCGAAGTGAGGAAAAGAGCAAAAATGACGGAGCAAAGTAAGAGAAAGCAAGCCGTTGGACGAGGAGATCAGGGATGAAAAATCAGCAAGGAAGATGGATCGTGGACAACTCATCAAGCATAAAAATCCATCGTTGGATTCTTTGGATCACTGCACGAGAAGGAAGGAAAGACAGGTTGGCGAAGCTCTGAAAACACGGGTCAAGTTGACCTAGGGTTTTGGACACCTAGTGTTTTGGTATCTAGGGTTTTGACACTTAGGCTTCAGCCTAAGGTTGTCAGTGAGTGATTGTAATATATAAATAAAGGTCAAGAGGACTTGGGGTTAGCTCAATACGAAGTTTTTATCATCGTATGTTAAACATATATTATTGTTATGAGAGAGGAAAGTGCTAAGTGGGAGAGCCTTCAAGTACTGTAAGATCTTCAGCTGGGTGCAAAGATCGATCTTGCAGCTGGGTGCATAGGAAGGTGAGAGACAAAGAGGAGAATAAAGAAGATCTACTAGCTAAGAGCACAAATAAGAACTGTATGCTTCACCTTAATATATTATAAAGCAAATTTCTATGGGCGTAGCCCTAGAGAGAGGGTGAACCACACATATCTTGTGTTGTGTTTGATTGATGTTGTGCTCTTTGTCATTTGATATACTATTATTGTATTACTGTGTTAGATCTGACAGATAGTTGTGCAAAGTAGATCTAAGTTGGGACTTGATATATAGATGTTTCATTTTTCTTGTATCGGATCCACCTGGTATTCCCTTTGGTTGTAGACATCTTTGTCCTGCAACCCTCCATAGCTACTTTGGGTGAGACTGCATCTGCCTTGCAGGTGTTGTCGAAAGGGACAGTAGTTAGGGCTTGTTGGTGTGCTTTTGGAGATGAACCCTGGGTCTACCCCTGTGCCAACAAATGGTTCTGTTTTCGGGACAGGAATCTTCTTGAGGGAATGTCAAGGTGGTTTCCATCAAAGACAGAGATTCAAAATTGGATAGAGGATCAAGAAAAGGACTTCGTTGAAGCCCAGAACAAGAAACCTAATCTTAGTACAGAGGACTGGTTAGGAAGATATATTTTTACTAATATACATGAGATTTTATTTGGAGGAATCCATCAGGAGCTATATGAGTGGTTATCTAGGTTAGAAGATACCCAGTTTGAGACCAGATCTAGACCTCGTGTGGTTTAGATGTCGGCGTTGATAAAGAAGGTCAAGAGAGTCGATAACATCGTGACATGAGCATTATATCATTGTTTTGATATCACCATTGGAGGGTACATCACCGAGTTTGTTGTTGACAAAGTAGAGTCATATAGCCAAGCCTAGAGATATTTCTTCATGGGACCCAGAGGAAAAATCTTACACTTTTTAAAGTCGAAGATCAAGATGCTATTGCATGAGAAGAACATATTGAAGATACAGTAGTTGGTCTGATTAGAAAAGGATAATATTAAAGAACTCAGACAGTGATAGTGACACAGAGGTTGGACACACACATAGTGGGAGAGCATTCAGAGAAGTTCCTCTTGGGAACCTATTTAAGGAGAACTACGTGGATGAGGGTTTCTACAGTGGAGAAGAGGCAGATCTGACAGATGAAGAGCATTCATAATCCTCTAGGACAAAAGAAGGGAAAGCTAAAGAACCTCACCAGGAAGAGCTAGAAACTTCAGGAACTGCAAAGACTATTGAAGTAAGTACTATTACTCCTCCTGTTGTTTCAGCAACACTAAGCAATCAGAGTAATCAGAGTCACCCGAGTGCTCAGAGCACTGTCACTAGTATTCCACCACATACTCAGTCAGGAAACCTAGGAAGATCTATGGAAGATGAGATGAGGTTACCCACCTTTAGAGGAGATGGATCTCAAGACCCTGATCAACAATGGTTTCTCTGTGAAGCTATGTGGAGTATTAAGAATATCACCGATGAGGCTGTCAAATGAGATCAGTTCAGTACTACCCTAAGAGATGGCGCATTGAGTTGGTACATAAATTTGTCCAAGGAGCTGCACCTAAACCGTTGAATGCCATTAAGACTGTGCTAATTTCTGAATTCAAGAAACCTAAGTCAGAATCACAGTGCATTATAGAACTAAAATAAATCAAGAATAAAATAACTAAACCTATGTGGGAGTTTGATTAGAGATTTAAGACCTTTACAGGCCATATGAGTTTTCAAATCTTGGATGAGCACAACAAGGAATGGTTCATTGTTGCTCTCTTACCACACATCAGAGTTCCTTTGATGCAATAGAAGATTTCTTCGTAGGCTGAGGCGTTGGAGATCGCCATGAAGCTGGAATCAGCCCTTATGGGAGAATCCATCTCAGGTATGAGTCCAATCTTGAGTTAGCTAACTAGTTTGTCTCTGCAGGTCAAAGATATGAAGAAAGACAAGGGAAAAGATAAAACAAAAGACATCAGGTGTACCATATGCAAATCATAAGACCATGACAAGGAACAATGTCCCCTATTTCATGAATACTTGGCCTCTAGAGCTCTGATCCCTTTGAAGCAAGTCACCCTACCCTGGTGTGAGGTATGTAGAAATAGACATCTCCCTGGTGAGTGTTATTACATGAAAAAGTATGTTCAGATACCCACAAATATTTATTTCACATTATGTAAGTCTATGGGGCATGATGATCAGGATTGTAGGTCTTATGACCTCCTACATGAAAGGTCAAGGCATATATATATAATTCAAGGAGAAGTACAACAAGAAGGAAATACTACACAGTATAATTTTCAGGGAAGAGGAAACTTCAACCCCCACGGTGGATTCAAAGGAAGAGGATGAGGACGAGGTATGGGTCGAGGTCAAGGATAGATCATCTGTTACAATTGCGTGCAACCAGGACACTTAGCAAGGGACTGTCAGAACCCTTGTACTACTTACAGCTATTGCAGTTCATTCGAACATGTTATCGAAGATTGTCCTGTACTACTAGCCAAACTTCAAGAGAGACGAGGACCTCAGCAAAACCCACAAGTGCATCTGATATATGTTGAACCTCATGGAGAGGAACCTATAGTCGATGTTATCACTAGAGTAGGCATTGTTACAGGAGAAGACAGAGTGACCCAGGGAAAGACTACAGAAGAATCAAGAGTCAGGAAAGATGCAGAGAAGACACAATCTTTTGATGACAAGAAATAAAAAAAAAACTTTGAGGAGGCAAGAAAATAATTTGGGAGGGACCAAGGTTCTTCATCAAAGACATGACCAGAAGTGAGAGAATACGGAATGCCTCTGGCATTCAATCATTCTTCTCTACCAAAATAAGGAAAAGAGATAAGCAAGCTCATGGAATTATTTTATACTTGTATTAAGTTGATTCAGGATGAAAGTGTTGTACAAGAGCTACAAAATTTAATCAGACAGTATGAGATAGGAAAGATAGATCCCTTTCTGAATAGATTAGTACACCAAGTCTATAAAAGGATAAGAAAAATAAGGAACTACACCTGAATGCTCAAATTGGAGAGTATGATATAGTTTATGTGGTCCTTGACTTAGGGTCGGAGGTCAATGTCATGACGAAGCAGACCTGGGCACTGATGGGAAAACCTAAGTTTATCTATTCCCTTATCAGGCTTAGGATGGCTAATCAACAAGCTGTAAGCCCCTTTGGAAGATTGGAACATGTCCTTGTGGACATCAATGGAGTAAGAACGTTTGAAGACTTCGAAGTGATTGAGATAGTTGATGATAGTTGTCCTTACCCTGTGCTATTAGGAATTGATTGGGCTTTCAATAATTCCACTATGGTTGATTTAAAGAAAAGGTGAATGAAGTTTGAAGGATATGGCTTTATGGTCATTGCAAATTTAGATCTCGATGAAGGTCAGCGATACACAGAACCCATCAGAGAAGAAGACAATGCATATGAACTAGAAAACATATACAAATTAATAGCAAGGCAACAGGATTACATTAATCCTACAGTGGATGGGAACCTAAGCTGGTGAAGTGACAATGCATGCTCATTAGATTCAGAGGAAGCACTGGAGAACTGGAAGAACAAAATGTATGAAGTATCTACAATGAGATGTGATAGATTAACCAGGGAAGTTCGTTGGATCGGCACAACAGTAAGTAACTTACCCACCTTTGATGGTCTAAATCACTTAGAAGCATTCTTGTTGGAATTTGAAGAAATTGTACCAACACAAAAAATATTGTTGGCAATGGATGAGGCCTTGAAATCAACACCAGGAAGATGGTGGGGGACACACAAAATCAACATTACAGACTGGGTACGATGTCGTGTTTTGATGACAGTGTGGTTCTCATCACAAGTAAATGGCTGTGAAGTTAGGTACACAGGTCAAAGTTGTCTGAAGGACCATGTGAGAAGTTGCAAGGAATCTTGGAGAAACAATCCTCAAGAGAAGTGGGTGCACAAATTCATTAACACGCTAGACAAAACCCCTATCAACTAGTATCTTCAAGCAGAACTGCACCTCATCACTGCAAATTGGGAAGGTATGAATCATAATTTTGTAGCTACCTTCTTATTCAAAATTCAATATCCTTCAATAGATTGAGAGTTACATATTGTAAGACAGAAAGTATTTGAGGGGGAATCTAGCCTCCCTTTGGAACAAGAAGAGGACGAATGGACTGCACCTCTCCAGAAACTGCAAGGCTGTTACAACATCAATGTTGATGAAGATGATGATCCTAGGAAGGTGAAAATTGCCGAAACAAAAGGCCAAAGAGACATAGCAGGACTAGGATTTGAGCTACCTTTCATTGGACAAGCGATCAATATCAAGAAATTCAATATTGGAACAGAGAAAACACCAAAGCTTGCAAATATTGGAGACTATTGGGATATTGCCACTCTTGACAAGATCACAGAGTTACTACATGAATATCAGGACTTGTTTCCAACCAAGTTCATTGATATGAAGGGCATTAAAGGGCCTATGGGAGAGATGAGGATCCCTTTGAGACTAGATGCCAGGCCAGTCAAACAGAGACCCTACAGATTGAACCCTAAATATAAGGAGAAAGTGAAGATTGAGCTGGATAGAATGTTGGAAGAAGGAATCATAAAACCTGTTGAAGAGTCAGAGTGGATTATCCATATGGTGGTACAAGACAAGAAGACAGGAGAGATAAGGATCTGGGTAGATCTCAGGAATCTGAATGATGCATGTTTTCATGACCCATTCCCTACACCATTTACTGATGAAGTGTTAGATAATGTAGGAGGTGAGGAGGTATATTCTTTTACAGATGGATTTTCAGGATACCACCAGATCCGGATTGCAAAGGCATATCGCCATAAGACCACCTTTGCCACAGAATGGGGATCCTACCAGTATACAGTGATGGCGTTTCGATTGAAGAATGCCCCAACCATGTTTTATAGGGTGGTGGTCGAAGTATTCAAGGAGTTTCTACATAAATTTATAGAATCATACTTTGATAATTGGACTGTTTTTAGTTTATTGAAAAATCATATTGAATGTATAAGGCTAATGTTGGACAAGTGCAGACAGTGTCAGATTTCCTTAAACCTAAAGAATTGCAACTTATTTTCACCCTTTGGAGTGATGTTAGGTCATATTATATGCAAGAAGGGATTGTTGGTAGATCCATCTAAGATTTCCATTATAGTTTATCTTCTCCCTCCTACTTCAGTCAAACAGCTGTGTAATGTGCCAAGACATACTGGATAATACAGGAAGTTCATTAAAGGCTATGCACAAATTACAACACCCATAGAGAATATTTTGAAGAAATACTGTCAATTTCATTGGACAGAAGAAGGCCAGTAGAGCTTCAACACATTGAAACAGAAAATGGTTACTACGCCTATCCTAGTTTTTCTAGATTGGAGAAAGGAATTGCATGTGCATGTCGATGCATCTTCTATTGCATTAGGAGTTTTTTTAGAACAAATGGGAACATGAGATATCGACCACCCATTAGCCTTTTCTAGTAGGAAGCTATCAACAACGGATATTAATTACACCACCACTAAGAGAGAAGGGTTACCCATGTTGTATGCACTGCAGAAGTTGTGCCACTACTTGTTGGGAGGACACTTTAAAATGTTCACTGATCACTCTATGATGAAATACCTAGTCAACAAGCCAGTGTTGGGTGGGAGAATATGCAGATGGATTCTACTATTCAGGAATATGATTTTGAGATCATGGCTAAGCCAGGAAGAATGAACAAAGGTCCTGACCACTTGTCGAGATTGGAACATGGAGAAGAGACTACTAGTTTGGAGGATACATTGTCGGATGCACATTTATTGTCCATTATAAAAATTGATGATAATTTCATAGAGATAGTCCATTTCTTGTCAACAGGTATGGAACCTAGTGAATATAAAATCACCTAGAAGAAACAACTAGTAGTGCACACTGCAAACTTTTCACTTATAGTTGGACAACTATACAAGATGGGACCTAATGAGATATTGAGGAGGTGTGTTATGGAGGCAGAGAAACCATTGATCCTAACCAAATCTCTTGAAGGCATCGCAGGAGGACACTAAGCAGGGAAAGCAACAACGAAGAAGGTTCTTAGAGATGGCCTTTGGTGGCTTACCTTACAAAGAGATGCTAAGGACTATTACAGAGCCTGTGGTGTATGCCAAAGATTTGGGAAACCATTCAGAAGAGATGAAATACCTTTAGCACCACAAATGAACCTAAAATCATTTGAGAAATGGGCCATTGACTTTGTGGGACCTATAAACCCACCAGGGAAGTGCACAAGAGAAAGGTACATAGTCACTGCAACAGAGTACTTGACCAAATGGGCTGAAGGAAGAGAAGTTAAGGACTGTAGTGAAACTACAGCTACACGCTTGATATTTTATGACATCATAACCCAGTTTGGATGCCCGAAGACCCTTATGAGTGATCAAGGCACACATTTCACCAATAAGTTCGTTGAAGCCTTGACTGAGGAATTTGCAGTCCATCATCAAAAGAGCACACCTTACCATCCACAAGCGAATGGGACAGTTGAAGCATTCAACAAGATCTTGGAGACAACACTAACAAATATTTGCAGTGTGAACAAGGATGACTGGGATTTAAGAGTACTAGCCGTACTATGGGCCTATAGAACCACTTGCAAGAAGCTAACAATGCAGACCCCTTTTAAGTTGGTTTATGGTCTCGAAGTCATTGTCCCAATGGAATATTTGGTCCCAAGCTTAAGAATCACTGCCTTTACAGATATGGATGAAACTGGTGTTGTTTAAGAGAGGTTCTCGAAGTTGGTTGAACTAGAAGAAGATAGATTTATTGCAGGATTTCATCAACAGGTATAGAAGGAAAGAGAGAGGGCCTACCATGACAGACATATCAAGAAGAAGGTATTTAAGCAAGGTTATTTGGTACTGGTATATGACAACAAGTTCATGAAGCATCCTAGGAAGTTCTGAACGCATTGGCTCAGGCTAGATGAGGTTTCCTATGTTATAGAAGGAGGAGTTGCGCAGTTGAATACTTTCAATGGAGAATGGAATGAAGGTTTGGTGAACGGGAGCCAGTTGAAACTGTATTATGACAACCACCTGCCTCACAACTCTCAATAAAAGCATGAGGAAAAGGTTCTAGGTACCAGGTGTAGTTGAAAATGGGTACCAGACACAGAAAAGACAATATGCACAAGGAAGGGAGGCATAGAGCTGAAAGCACAGGCTACTCTGTGCAGTCTGAAGTCAAAACAAAATCAAAGGATCAGATATGAAGTGCCTTGGAACGAGTCAAGGGTGATTTTTGGGGTCCTGTTGGCCCTTGGGTATGCAAGTAAGAAAATATTAAGGATGAAAAGAAGGAATGTGAACTGCGCGGAAGACACAGTGACTGATACTAGGTCGAAGTGAGCAGAAGAATAGAAAAGACGGAGTGAAGTAAGAGAAAGAAATTCGTTGGATGAGGAGATCGGGGATGATATATCAACAAGGATTATGGATCATGGAAAACTCAACAAGAGGAAAAAGCCACTGTTGGATGCTTTGGAGCATCGCACGAGAAGGAAGGAAAGACAAGCTGGAAAATCCCTAAAAACGTTGGTCAAGTTGACCTAGGGTTCTGGACACCTAGGGTTTTGGTATCAAGGGTTTTGACACTTAGGCTTAAGCCTAATATTGTCGATGAGTGATTTTAATATATAAATAAAGGCCAAGAGGACCTGGGGTTGGGTTGATACGAAGTTGTTATCATTGTATGTTAAAGAGAGATTATTGTTATGAGAGAGGAAAGTGCTAAGTGGGAGAGCCTTCGAGTATTGTAAGATATTCAGTTGGGTGCGAAGATCAATCCTACAGTTGGTTGCATAGGAAGGGGAGATACAGAGAAGAGAAGAAAGAAGATTTGATAGCTAAGAGTGCAAACAAGAACTGTATGCTTCACCTTAATATATTATAAAGCACAGTTCTATGGATGTAGCCCTAGAGAGAGGGTGAACCATGTATATCTTGTTTTGTGTGTGATTGATGTTATGCTCTTTGTCATTTGATATACTGCTATTGTATTACTATGATAGATCTGACAGATAGTTGTGCAGATTAGATCTAAGTTGGGACTTGATATATAGATGGTGTGTTGTTCTTGCATTGGATCCACTTGGTATTCCCTTTGGTTACAGACATCTTTGTCCTGCAACCCTCCATAGCTACTTCGGGTGAGACTGCATCTACCTCATAGGTGTTGTCGAAAGGGCCAGTAGTTAGGGCTTGTTCATGTGCTCTTGGAGCTGAACCTTGGGTCTGCCCTTGTGCCAACAGGGCATTTGTTATAGCAAGATTTGCTTCACCCTATGAAATCTTGCACAGAAGGACTTTTTCCATTTCCCCGTGTAGACTTATCATCCCTGTTTGCAAATACAAGAGCTAAAAATACATATTTTCCCACATGTATATATCTTGCCTATTATACATCATGCGTATACACAGGTCGCACCACTACAACCTAGGTACATTGATATTTGTGCCAAAAAATGAAAATAAATTTTGGTTTTCCATGTCACAATAGGAGATATATGATCTTTGGCCTTCCATATACTGCAAATGTTTTGACTGGGCCCTTCAGTTCCATTTTGAAGGCTATAAATGGGCCAATTCTAGGCTATGGAAAGAGGAGAAAGAATTCAACTTTGAGAGAAAAGTTACTCTGGAGAAATTATTTACTTCATATTGAGTCTGCATCCCTTTATCCTTTAAGTCTGAACACAATGTTCAGCCCTCAAGCTCTTCCCTTATTTATTGAGAACCTCATTGTTTCTCTTTAATGAGCTTGCCTTTGGTGAAGTATTGAAGTGGTGGAGGCCCAGCTAGAAGGAACTTAATTTCTCGATTATGAACCGTGTCGACACAGAAGTCTATAACGTTTTCACTTTTGAAGGTCATATATTAATAGAAATACTCTTTTCCCGTCCAATTGATATCTTGCAAATATTTGAATTATTATTCCATGGGCATATTTGTCATGTTTATTAATGGATTATGCTATTGAATGTGTTAACATAATTTATTATCACCATATGCTTTCTTTGCTTGGTTTTTTAGGACTATTTCCAGGTATATCGCTTTGGGTCAAGTGCTCAACGGTGGAATTCATCAGATGTCTAGAAGAGGTAGGCCTTTTATCTTATCTTTCTAGCATATTTTTTTACATAGCATACTTGAGAAGAGAGTTGATTTCTACAGTCATTTCTGTCTTTTGCAGTTTACCCTAGCCATAGAGAGGTTTTCCTCATAACATGGAATGAGCCAAAGGATCAAATTGACCTAGGGAAGTCATGTGCATTTCACAATTTAAAGTAATTGAAAACTCAAAAGAGGCAACAAAACATGTGATAATTACTGAAATTCAATCAACCAAAGCCACAATAAAGCATGGAGGATTCTAATGTAAAGGTATGAGAAAAAAAACTAACAGAAAGAAGGAAAAATAAGCTCCAAATTCACCTAGAACAAGGACTATCGCCCCTGTAACCATGCAGATAGGGAAATTATTAGGGTTCATCGATCCCTAATACTCTGACAGGGAGGGATAATCAAGGTTTCATCACTCTATAATCCCTTTTATGGGGGAGGGATGAAGTCCTAAAAGTGGTGAAAAACACAATTTTTCCTAGATATGAGGAAAGATTAGGTGTTTGACTCAATGAACTTCCCAATGGTGATGAGGGAAGGGGACAAATAAAAAAAGAAGCATCAAAATAAAAAATATCAAGTAACAAGAAAAAATCAAAAGAATAGAAAACACCAAGGAAAGACTAATGAGAAATTTCGCCAATGGAGTCACCAATTTTCTTTTGTGGAAAAATTCCCTCTGTGGATAGGTGAAAATCCCCTTGGATCAAGACCCCTTAGATCCAAGATAGAGATAAAAAAATGGCTACTACTTTCACCCTAGATCTACTCTCTATGTCAACAATCAAAATTATAAGAGAATGATATATGACTCATCTCTTTTACATTGGTTGTTCTTGCTTCTCAATCCCTTGATCTTGATGTCCAAGCTCCAAGAGAAGTCATGTAAAGAACACAAAATACCTTCTTCTTCTACACTATATTTTCAAGTAAAACAAATATATCTATGATGAATTATACAACAATAGACATGCATATAGTGAACACAAAGACATGAAGGGAATAGGACAAGTTATATATTAATGGAAATCAATAAATAATGAAGCACTTACAATCTCAATCTTTGATCCAAAAAGATCTTTTACACGACTATGGTTGAGTTGTTAAGCATGTTTTGATTAACCAATTAGGAAGCTTAAGAAAGAGGAAGAATTATAGAAGAAATGTGACAGCCATATAAACATGTACATAACTGAAATGAAGCATAAAACAATAGTAAACCATAACACTAGTGTGATAACGGAGTTCGGCAATCCCGTCTACGTCTTCAGGCCTTTGTCTCAGTGGGTGAGGCGTGCTTATTTCTATTCAAACATCAATAAGTACATAATAGCATTGCCAAAAGGTTACAAAACTTATCTGGTCTTGTTCTACCAGATCTCTAGAACCCAACAGAAGAAACAACACTCAAATCAAATGACTGGAGCTCCGAGAAATGGCCTGCAAAGGTGTTCTCCTCAACAACTTCCCTACATAAAAATGGCTTTGGCTTGGAAAATATTCAGCATAAACTTGCTATGAATATCCTTCCATGGCCTCAAGAAGGCATGGTTTATATATATATGAAGTTGGTAATCATCTCCCAACTTCCCCGCAAGATCTGGCCTCAAAAAGGGCCCCCAATATCCCCCAAAAAGGGTCAAAAATCTCCAAAATTGTTCCAAAAATCACTGAAAAATCATTGTTCCAAAGTTTAAAAACATTTTTTTGTTAATATATTAGGCATAAGCCCCCAGTCCCAAGCACGCTCCCTTAAAACAGTCATATGGTTTGATGTGGCCAAGCGCCAACCTCCTAGGGGCTGCGTGCTGGCCCTTATTCTGCAAACTCTAGTCACATGGAAAACCGTAATAGGACCAAGTCTCGAAAACACACCCTAACCCATGGTCACCGCCCGAGTCATATGGGCCCAAATATTGTGGTGGTTAGTGCATATACCGTGGACCCTGCGCCCGTGGCTTATTATTGGAGATTAGCACCCATAATGCTAGAGTGAGGGTCGTGTGGAGAATTTAATAAAGTCGTGGGATGGGGCCTAGCCACAACTCTTTCCACCTCCATATGAAACCCGTTAAATATAAACACAAATATTGTTAAGACTCAAAGTGCGGGCACACTGGCCAGCCCAACCATGCCAAACCGTTGCTTGGTAGATAAGTCATGCGTTCGAACTTCATGGAGACAAAAAACATTTTTCCAACTTACCAATCCATGGGTGCCACATACTAGCCCATGTCTGGGCCACGTGGCACCCCCTCATTCAACAATTTCTGATGCCACATGTCAGTCACCGATTGGACCAGATCTTCCACCTATCTACCCTGTCAGCATCATACCCTACCATTTTTCACTGTATGGACATGCCACACCAGCTGTACAGGCGTGCCATGTGTCACCCTTGCAGTGGTGACACATGTCACCCTCAGATTGGTCTACCTGTCCTGTCCACGTCAGCGTCTATACGCCCAGTCAGCCTACCACATGTTATCTCTAGAAGCTGCCAATTGTGCTTTGCCATGTCAATTGTACAACCATACAACCTGTACAGTCAGCTGCCACATGGCACTGTACAGACTATATAGTCAACATTTGTTTTTGCCTATTTGGAAAAATGAACAAATCACCATAACTTGAGAATATGACATCTGTTTGAACCCGTTCAAGTTGCATTGGGTTTGTATCAATGAGGCCTACGTACACATCCATGTTGAAGACATTCTGAGAACTTTGATTTTTAGGCCTTTCTGAGCCCCATCAAGCTCCTGGATCTAATTTTGGATCACACCTCCCCACTAAAGGACCTTTTGGTCCCCAAAAGGTTACTGACCAATCATCAAGCTTGGGATAGGCCACTCGACTTGATCTCTGTCTCTGAACTCTGTCCTTTGCACCAAGATCAATTGTAACACAATCATGACAACTGACAACATATTGTTAGCCATCTGTACCCTATCACATCTTATTGAAGCCACTATCATCCATGTAGATAACATTACTAATTAGAGGATCAAAAATATGATTGAAAATAAGTTGATATGTTTGTAATATTTGCACGACATAAGATTATCTTGAAGAAAACTGTGATTGATTTTTCATTCTACAATCATCTCCTATTCTTGCTTAAGATAGATTACTTGATTTGAAACAATTATAGGTTTGTTGCTTCCTTTAACTACCTTCTTTAACTGTTCCATAGTTTGAAGAGTTTTATTTGCCTTTACATGATGAGCATGAACCACATAATCTTGACTTGCTTTGGTTAATTGATATTGATTCTTTGTCCTGTAGAAGATTGCTTTACGATCATATAAGTATGCACTTCCTAAGACCATTCCACATTCACTTAATGGCACTACATCACATGTTACCTTGTCCACATACTTAGATGAAATTGCAAATTTTAATGTGCACTGCTTGGTTATGTGCATTTGATTATTGTTTCTTATCCATTTAAGTGTGTAGGGCTTATGATGCATCTGTGTTTTTAAAATCCAATTTCTTAACCAATTCCTCTAAAATTAGGTTACATTGAGATCCACTATCGATTAATGTATCAACCTTAGTGTGTCGCATGATGACCCTTATGTGAAACAAGTTACTTCTACAATCAAGTCACCTAATTTTAGCTATCATACCAACTAATGAGACCTTAGATTCGTCACCTAAATCTGATCCCAGGTTTTTGGGTTGTGTTTTTGCTGCAACTATTTTCCTCCCTTTCTTTTCCTTGAACCACTTTGGCCTCTTCTCGGGATGCAATTTCCAACAATGGTCCTCATCACGCCCCTCTTTCTTGCAATGCTTGCAAGAGGGATTCTCTTCCTTTCTCGTCATTGAATTTGACTTCTTTCCATGCCACTTCCTTTTTCCCTCTTTCCTGAAAGACGATTCCCCTAATACTCCAACACCTGTTTTCCCTGCTTCAATGTATGTCACTTGAACAGAAAACTCATCAAGATTAGTTGGTCCAAACATGAATACAATATTTCGAATATGTGCAGGTAAACATCCTATATATTTCATAAGAGTTTCTTGGGTATGTAAAGGAATATCTAACATCAATTCCATTTTACGAAATCCATCAGTGTATTCTTCCATTGTTTGTCCTTTCCTTAGTTTTAAAGCCTTCCATTCAATTAATGATTTTTCTTTATAACCCAAAGGATAGAATTTATTTCTAAGTGTAGAAATGAAACTTTTCCATGATGGAAATACATTACCCACTTGTTGTGTGTCATTTTTCATCTTGTTTTTCCACCAGATGAGTGTTGTGCCTGGAAGTCTCAATGATGCCAACTTGATTTGTGTGGCCTCATCCTTGATCTGTTGCACACTGCAATAGAACTCCATCTATCTAACCCAATTTTCAAGTCTCTCTGCATTAACTTCACAATCATATATGGGTAATTCAAATTTAACATCAAGTTTTAATAAAGGAATTTCATTCTTATGTTTATGAACATGTTTCTTTGCATTGGATTTAGAACTTGAACTTGAAGAAGAAGGAGAAGACGGAGCTGAAGATGGAGATGAAGGAAGAATTTGAGGAGGATCCTCTCCTTCTTCACTTTTTCCCTTTGAATATTCACCCAGATTTGGTATTTTCCTTTCCAAGTAATCCTCATACAAAACCTTCATCATCTCCGACATGAAAAAGAAATTTTTTTGAAACTCTTTCTCATCAAGAGAAAGTCCCTCTTCCGATGTCATCTTCTCGCTTTGAGAAGTTCTCTTTCTCAATCCAATCAATGGATTATCTTCAACAATATTGCCTTCACCATAATATTTTTTCCCTGGTTAACATGCCAAACTCAAATCCAAACGTCAACTAGCTATGATACCACTTGATTTGAAATAATCTTTTACACGACTATGGTTGAGTTATTAAGCATGTTTTGATTAACCAATTAGGAAGCTTAAAGAAACAGAAATAATTATAGAAGAAATGTGACAGCCATATAAATATGTACATAACTGAAATGAAGCATAAAACAATAGAAAACCATAACACCATTGTGATAACGGAGTTCGGCAATCTCCCTTATGTCTCTGGGCCTTTGTCTCAATGGGTGAGGCGTTCATATTTTTGTTCAAAGCTCAATAAGTACATCAAAATAGTGCAAAAAGGTTAAAAAACCAATCTAGTCTTGTTCTACCAGATATCTAGAACCCAACAGAAGAAATGACACTCAAATTGGATGACCGGACCTACCAGAAATGGCCCGCAAAGGTGCTCTCCTCAACAGCTTCCCTGCATAAAAATGGCTATGGCTTGGAAAATTTTCATCATAAACATCCTATGAATTTCCTTCCATGGCCTCAAGAAGGCCTGGTGTATATAGATCTGAATTTGGTAACCATCTCCCAACTTCCCCCCAATATATGGCCTCAAAAAGGGCCCAATATCCCCCAAAAAGGGTAAAACATCTCCAAAATTGTTCCAAAAATCACTAAAAAATCATTGTTCCAAAGTTTAAAAACCACTTTTTGTTAATATATTGGGCATAAGCCCCCGGTAACGAGCGCACGCCCTTAAAAAAAAATCATATGGTTTGATGTGGCCAAGTGTCAGCCCCCTAGGGGCTACGCGCTGGGCCTTATTCCGCAAACTCTGGTCACATGGAAAAATGTAATAGTACCGAGTCCCGAAAATGCGCCCTCACCCCTACTCAACACCCAAGTCATATGGGATCAAATATCATGGTGGTTAGCGCCTATCCTATGGACCCCCACACTCGTGGCTTATTGTTGGAGATTAGCACCTAGAATGATAGAGCGACGGTCGTGTGGAGAATTTAATAAAGTCATGGGCTGGGGCCTAGCTTATTGTTGGATCTTAGCACCTTGAATGATAGAGTGATGGTCATGTGGAAATTTTAATAAATCCATGGGCTAGGGCCTAGCCCCAGCCCTTTCTGCCTCCATCCGAAACACTTTACAACTTTAAATAAATATAAACACATATATTGTTAAGACTCAATGTGCAGGCGAACAGGCCAGCCCAGCCCTACCAAACCATTTCCCGGTGGATAGGTCATCTGTTTGAATCTCATGGAGACCAAAAACATTTGTCCAACAAACCAATCCATGGGTTTCGCATGGCAGCCCATGTCTAGGCCACGTAGCACCCCCTCCTTTGTCAATTTTTGATGCCATGTGTCAGTCACAAATTGGACCAGATCTGCCATTTGTCTACCCTGTCAGTGTCTCACCCTTCCACATGTCATCGTATGGCCGTGCCACATGTCACCCTTGCAGTGGTGACATGTGTCACCCCCAGATTGGTCCACCTTTTCTATCCACGTCACCATCCGTACACCCAGTCATCCTACCATGTGTTATCTCTAGAAGCTTCCAACAATGATTTTCCATGTCAGATGTATGGCCATGAGGCCTGTACAGTTAGCTTCCATGTGGCACTGTACGGACTGTACAACCAACATGTTTTTTTGCCTGTTTGGAAAAATGAACAGATCGCCATAACTTGATCATATGATGTTTGTTTGAGCTCGTTCAAGTTGTTTTGGGTTCGTATCGATAAGGCCTACGTACATGTCCGTTTTGAATCCATTATGAGAAATTTTACTTTTAGGCCTTTCTGAGGCCCATCAAGGTCTTGGATTCAATTCTGGATCAATATTGATGTTGCAGCAACTCCTCCAAGCACTCCTTTCCATCCCCTTGAGTGTCACAAAATCATAGGTTTGACTCTCTAAATTTTCTCTCCTTTTCACTCAGGCATGGCCTCCATTATACAGGATTTGAGGCATCACAACCATAGGATAGTTTTGAGG
>ML791093.1:230168-248986 GCA_009831015.1 Picea engelmannii | reverse complement strand
AGTTAGACAACTAATAACAAAAATAAAAACATCATCATAGTAATTCTATTATTTTTTATGAGTCTACCTATCAAAATCAAATGCAATTGAAATATAATCCTCTTACCTATTTGGAAATATTAGTTCAAGGGAAATTTTCATTGGATTTCAAATTCTTGAGGGACACTACATAGTTCAAGGGGGTGATACCTCCATCGTATCCGTTGTTTCATGAAATTTCATAGTAAACCCACTTATTTTTCTATGTGTTTTCCTAACTCAGAGCCCCCATGGATTCAAACTATTATTCCTTCACCTCTACACACTACCTTTATGTACTACCTCTACATATTCCCTTACATGTCTTAGTATTCATTTTTTTACATAGTGCAAAGTGTGGAGTGCACCTCCCATTTGATTATTTTGAGCTTTCACATGACTCCTCCACATTTTATTTCCACACCACTTATGTTCATGTTATCTCCACACAAATTTATTTTCATTCTACATTCCTACCATTCCTTCGCACTACATGCTACCTCTACACCACTTATTTGCACTCTACCTCCCAAGAATTGCCTCTATATTCTACCTCTCCATCATTCCTTCACACCACTTATTTACACTATACCTTTGATGTGGGATGCATGAAATATATCTGAAGAGGGGAACTCATTCCACATTCCACATTACATTCTTGCACGATGTCTTGAAGAGGGGAACTCATGGGAACTTCCCACTATACGACATGATAGAGACTTGACATGTGGGTAGATTAGTCTCTATGGCATGATGGTGAGTGACATGTTGACCGAGAGAATCATGTGGCACTTGAAGGTGATGATGTGCAACACTAGGAAATATGACACGTGGCCTTGGAAAGTGGTAGTGGTCTTGGATTCATATGGGGATGTGGCACTTAGGTCCAAAATTAAACTTAGTACTTAGGGAAATGCATGTTCACAAGGGTCCATTATATCACGCATTACATAGGAAATGGATTTTTATAATATATGATGGAATATTAGTTTCCCCAATGCATTTGGGATAAATATGATGAAACCCAATCTAATGGATAAGATTGAATGGATGGAGACCAGTGACTTCTAAGTTATCATTTTCCATTGGTCGTATCTAAAACTACATATTTCCAATCTAGGCATCTGAGGTCTCATTGGAAATATCTTAGTGGGGATTATATAGTGACATGTACCAACTAAGGGTTTTCATATTTGGATAAAATGTACAAGGACTCTCCCCTATTATTCTTATGGGTCATTTCTTCCTTCTTTGTTTTAGAAGGACCCTAAAGGCATTGTTGCAATGGTAAGGTTTCCATTCATAATTCACATATCTCCATCAAATTATTTACACTATCTACTCATAATAAATTAATGTTGTAAGATGATATTTGATACCACTCTATCATATCCCCTTCCATGGATTTTAGTCATAAAATGAGAACCACTTAAATTTTGGGCTAGTAAAAACTATGGACAATTTGAATGAATGAATGAGTGAAACTAATAATGTAGAAAAATGAAACATGCATGGATTAACAAATTTCATGGAAATCACATGCCCGTGTTTAAATTTTAAGTAGATTCATTCCATACACACAACATGCAAAATACACATGTTTCCAGAAATATAGAGTTCAATTGTGGTTTATATAAAAAGATAAAACATTACCTTTATCAAAATATTCCTCAATAAATTGGATGTGTATGAATAATTTTCCACCCAACTATATGTATCTAGTGTATATGCCACCGCAAGTTGATCTATGAGGTCACAAAGGTGAAAGAACAAATCTACATACTTCTAGCTCACTCACCCTATCTAATTGCTCTTGTGGATTGACCAATTTTCTTACTATAAATAACTCAAGACATCTCATCTAGCACCATCAAATAACCATACCATTATCTTCCATTTCCCTAGAAAAAACAAAAAAGTACTTTCGTTTCATTACTTAATATCCCCTTTGGGATATTCTTCCCCTCTAATTCTCTCCATTGTAATAAAAAAGAGTCCAATATGCTAAATAATTTTTTTCAAATAAACTTGAAGAATAATAATTGTCTCTCAAGAAACCACTACACAACAATAAGAAGTGGGTGAAAAATTTCTACTTCTCTAGCCTTTATGCTCATCTACAACCTCTCTATGTCTTTCACAAATTTTTCAAATACCTCTTCCATGGTGCTGATTTAGTCAATTCCATATTTGGTTCATGAATAGAAATGGATAACACAACACAAGAAATGAAATCATGAGTGTGAGAATGATGAGTGAATGAAAAAATGGCTCTCATAAAAAAACGATGATATGAACAAATTCCCATGAGGGAGGATGTCTCACATGTTTTCTCATACATATTGTACCTGACTTGCACATCCATAACTATGTGAAGTAGACATCCCCAAACCCCTACATGCATTATTGTTTGGCTTTCTAAGTCAAAGGAGGTGGATGGATTCATTTAAAACACATGATCTAAAATGGATGAGTTCCTATATTGACACTTGGAAATAAACTAACATAGATCCATTTAACTTTGGATATATCATGTGTCGAGAGAGATCAAATACCTCGATGTGAAAATGATATGCATTGTTTTGAGAAAAATATGAAGGCATAAATATAACATAGATATAAAAATTAAATACATAGAGATATATAAATGAACACATTAATACAATAAAGCTCAGATTCTATTAATGAATGTCTAAAATACAAAAGACTATAAAATGAAAAATCACACAAGCTAGCTATAATGGTGGTAGCTTATCTCTTAGGAGAGATGTCTCTACTACATGCATTCGCAAAAACATGATTACAATGACACTCCAAATGCCTTTTTAAATAAAACAGAAATGAGAAAACCCTAACCCCAAGAGATGAAACACCAAAAGATGTGTGGGCCCCGATGGGGGTAGTTGCTACGGCAACTTCCCGAGGGCGTAACTTTTGCATACGAACTTTGTTTGGGGTGCTCAATATATTGTTGAAAAGGTATATCCAAGGAAAACACTTTCTTTTTGGAATAGCATCTTCCTTCAACAACATGCTAGGAATTGTCGATCCAATAAAAATGTTGTTTAGGACCTCAAAATGGCCCCCGAAGTTTGGGACCTGAAAAACTATAGAAAAGCTGCCAAGATCGAAAAATGTAATTTGATCTAGTGGAACAAGTGGGTGGCAACCAATTTCCACCTATATCATTCCTCCTCCCTTAGGAATAAATGGTCTACATTGCATCAAGTTCATCCATCAAATGGGGAAACTTCTATTGAATATGAATCCCGATGAGCCACTTTCCCTAATGAACAAATTTCCCTACTTTGATGACCCGATAGAGTTGGGTGGTCTACTGGTGGGTGTAGTTTTTCTTGGTTTCCATGATACAATCAAATTTTTTTTTGTTCGATTCAATCATGATTGAGTTCTTTATGGCCAACTAATTGGCAATGTCTGAAGTGTCCAGGAGAGGTGGAAAATATCGTCAAAGGAGTTCCATATTAAATACTGGGTGCAATCCAAGGAAAGGAGGAATAATTAATTCAAAATAATTCTCACCCATAGCCTTGGTGATTTTGTAAGGCTCGTACAGAAGTGGGCTTAGCTTCTGATGGGATCCTGTGAGGTGCTCTTTCTACAAATGCAACCACACCTTATCTCCCACCTAAAATTTGTGTGGTATTTGATGTTGATCATGGTGTTGCTTGTACTTGGCATTGGATTTTTGCACAATATCATGAACTTGTTATTGGATGTGTTGGATGTGCTAAAAAAAATTGTCTTCCCAAACAACCTCAATTTAGGCATGGGATGATTCTTTCTATGTGACTGTAATAGACAGAGCCACATCAATGGGGGCCAATGGTTGGAACCCCAAGAACACCTGAAAATGGTTGTGGCAAATAAAGATATGGAAGGATATGTTGTAGATATGTTGAACATAAGAAATACTTTCATCCCATGTGTGTGGTTATTTGGAATTGTACATCCTCATGATATGGGAAATCATCTTCTTGACTACCTTTTTTTTTCCATCAGTCTATGGGTGGAAGGTAGTCAATTTGGTCAACTTGGTGTCCATCATCGACCATAGGCTGGACCAAAAATTGATTAGGAACCTATTGTATCCATCGAAGATAATAGTTCATCGGAGCCCAAAATGAACCCAAACATGTGTAAAGAATATCTTGGCAGTGGCCTCGACTATGATGCTCTTTTTGCAGGGTGTCAAAACTGTTATCTTATATAATCGATCAACAACCACGAAGACACAGTCATTCCCATGCTTGGTTGAACGTATAATAGACATGCAATCCATGGATATGGACTCCCAAGGTCTATATGGAGTAAGAAGAGGGATGTATAGCCCCTATTTCCTAATGGTAGGCTTGGAAATAGTGCATGTAGTGCAGGAACTTATGTACTTGAAAACATCTTGTCGAAGCTTTAGCCAATAAAAAATATTTTTCAATACAACCAGTGTATTTTCTACACCAAAATGTCTCACTTCTCGGATGTAATGAGATTCCCATATCATCTTTGCATGCTCACTTAAAGGAACACAAAGATGGATCATATGGAATAACAATACATCCTTGGGATAAAATTCTGGAACTATTTTTCCTGTGCTCAATGTCTGATAAGTAGTAGTAAGTTCAAAGTCATTATTTTATAATTGTGTCCATCTAGATGTCTCATTTCCACAAGTTAATAATTGTGGTTAGCATAGCCACTGGGGTCGAATGATGCAATCTACAACATGGTTGGTGCTACACTTATTGTACTTTATATTCAAGTGGAATTGTTGTATGTACGTGGAACACTTCTAATGGCAGTCATTTTTTAACTTTTCATGTGTCTGCATGAATGTAAAAGGCTTGTGATCAATGTGGATGATCGTTTCCTTCCCCAGAATGTAGTACTTCCACTTTCAACATTCCTGCACAATGAAATACATCTCTTTGTCATAGATAGGATATTTGTGAACAACATCAGATAGATTTTCACTCTAATACTATTGGATTCCCATGCTAAGATTGCCTCGATAGAATAATCTGAAGCATTTGTCTGAATCTCAAATGGTTGTTGCAGGTCTAGAAGAATAAGGATTGGTGTTGAGAAGAGGAGTAATTTATAATCCTTGAATGATTTCTATTGGGGTGCATACCAAAACAAATTGGCCTTCACTCTAGCTTTGGTGACCTTTCTTAGGGCCCAAGTAATATGAGAGAACCCCAACAAAAATCGGTGGTAGAAGTTGGAAAGGCCCAAGAACATGTGGAGTTCAGTCATTGTCTTCGGGGTTGGCCAATCACATATGGCTTGGATATTGGCTGGATTCACATGCACACCCTACTCATCCACTGTGTATCCCAAATATTGGATTCTCTGCATGAAGAAGGAACACTTCTCCAAATTGACATATAACTTTTGTTGTCGCAGGGTGCCGAAGACCAGTTGAATATGATCCAAATGTTCCTCCCAAGTTTTTTTGAAGATGAGGATGTCATCCAAATATACAAACACAAAGGAGTTTGTGAATGGTTGTAATATATCATCCATCATCCACATGAATGTGGTCGGTGAATTATTCAAGTTGAAAGGCATGGCCAACCAATCAAAGATACCTTATTTACACTTGAAGGTTGTCTTCGACACATTAGTTTTCTCAATCGACATCTGGTGGTAGCCTAACTTCAGATCAATCTTATTGAAAAACTTAACTCCCTTGAGTTGATTGAAAATATCATCAATACGAGGAATTGGGTATATGTTCTTAATTGTGATCTTGTTTAGGGCTTTGTAATCAATAAAAAGTCTCCATGTCTTTCCCTTCTTATGTACCAGAATAATTGGGATACCACAAGGTGAGAATCTTGGTCTGGTGTGTCCCTTCAGAGTTAGATCTTGGATTTGGAATTCGATTTCTTCATTCTCCAAAACAAAATACCTATATACAAGGTCATTAGGTATAGGAGCATTGGGTGTCATATCAATTGAGTTCTTTACCTAATATTGCACCCCAGTAGGTGAGGAAAATATGTCTTTGTACTCCTCTACTATTTTTTCCACCTATCGTTGTTGTGCAGAGAGACCCCTTGCAGAGGTTTTGGCTTGCAGTGAGATTTTGTTCACCTTCTGGTCTAACCATAAAGAGGAAAAATATCCTGATCTGAGAGACCACCTTTTTTCACTACTTCACAGAGATCAAAGAGACCACAACATTTGAGACTACCTTTGTTACCCTATAGATTTGATCTCCCAAAGTAATAATGACACTAAGGGGCCTGGATTCATAAACAACATAACGCTTCCACATATATGGTTGTCCTTAAAAAACATCACAAACTTAAAATGGGGAAACATCACACAACAACTCGTCTTTGAAGGGTTTGATGTTGTAGTGCATGTGACATTGTTGGCCGACACAGATGTCTCATCCCTGCCTGAGCCAACCAATAGTGTATGGTTGAGGATGCAACGTCATTTTTAGGTTCAACATCTTGACAACCTATATTCATATCAATTTATTTTGGATACCATTTTCAACAATGAAATGGAGAGGGATCCCCTTCACCCAATCTGTGAGTGGAAGAGACGCTCCTCTTCTTTAGGATCCTATGGTTCCTCTAGATGGACTTTTTTCGTAGATATGGTGACATTGGGTTCTACATCAATGATCCATCTTCCCTTTTTCGGTTTTGAATCAGAGTATGATTCATCATATGACCCTGAGGCTTTAGTCTCAGCCAAAAATGACTATTTTGAGCGACATTCATCAGTATTGTGCCAAGGGATTTTATTGAACTTGCACTATTTTCCAGTCTCCTTCTTCGACATCCCATTACCCTTATTTTTTGGTGTCTTGGGATAGTTATCCTGGGGCTAGCCATCCTTTATATTTCATTTGTCCTAGGAGTTATGGCCACCCTTATCATACTTTGGTGGTTATGTATTTTCATACCCAAACTCCCGCTTGTTCTACTGGTTGAATTTTTGCTCAATTTTGTCAGCATATCAATAAGTAACTCCCAATGATGAGATTTATAGAAACTCCATTTTAGTTTGGATGTACATATGTAGATCCCCATGGTATTTAAGGACCATATGTCATTTAGAGTCTTTGATACCCAACTTGGTGCGCAAGGTATGGAAGGTATTTGTGAACTCCAACACTATTTGACCCCTCTCTTGGCATAATGTATTCCAAAGAATCGACATCTATCTGGCCTTCAAATAATGGAATATAAACGTTAAATTGTACCTTTAAGGTGTCATACCTCTAAAGTGACTATCGTTTTAAGGTTCCTTCATTTTTTTCTCAATCCATCGAAGGATCTGGATGAAATTATCCATCATCTCATTCCTTTGTCGCACGAGGTCTTCCTTGAGCAATAGTTTGAAAGGATCTCTTGTCCTGTCATCCCTCTTTTCTTCTACCATGGGAGGTTTCTTGGGTAGGAGAGATGGTTTTCCTCAAAAGAAACAACCTCGAGACCCAACTCTCTATACCCTAACCTTGTCGGGGACATGCACTAAGAACGACAAGGAGAAAATTTCTCTAATACCAGTGATCCATATTATTTTGAGAACATTATGAATGAAAAAATATAAAAGAGATATAACAGGGAAATGCACATAGATATAGCAAGGAAAATAGTAATATAGTAAAGCTCAGATTCTATTAATGACTATCTAAAATACAAAATATTGTAAAATGAAAAATCACACAAGATAGCTAGAATGATGGTAGCTTATCTCTAAGGAGAGATGTGTCAGCTACGCTCATTCACAAGAATTTTATTACAATGAGGCTCCAAATTCCTTTTTAAAATAAAGAAAAAATGAGAAAACCCTAAGCATTCAAAACCTAACCCAGGGAGATGAAACAACAAAAGGTTTATGGGCCCCAATGGGGGTAATTGATACATCAACTTACCGAGGGCCTAAGGTTTTCATGTGAACTCTGTTTGGGGTGCTTGATACCTCATCAGAAAGGTATAGTTGAGGATAACACTTCTTTTCGGACTAGAATCTACCTTCAACTACATGCCAAGATGGAAAATTGTAATTTGAACTAGTGGAATAGATAGGTGGCCACCAATGTCCACCTGGATCATCAAACCACCTTTTAGCATGAAAATTTTGAGGAAAGGTTTTCACCTCAAGGGATTTTATTCCTCTCGAAACATGATATGTCCGAAGTTAAATGGATCTACGCTAGTTCCAGTCGTGGGCAGGAGAATGAAATTGTTAGATGATATATGTATATGTTTTAAATGAACTTGGTAATTTTAAATTTAAATCATTATGAATTAATTTGGTGATCCAATTGAAATTTTTAGTGATGAAGATGTTGATGAATAATAACAAAATGGAATGATGTAGATATTGAATAACATATATAGTATATTATATCATTAAGAAGTGATAGGATGAAAATATTGAAAAATTCATATATTACATAGTAAGTGATCTCAATCTTTCTTCTTCATCTTTTATCTTAGACACACTGGCACATTGTCCCATATTTTCATTTTGATCATATGGAAATGGAGGTTGAAATCGAAGGCCATGCAAAGATTTAACTCGATATATTACAGTAAAAGTGAGACCTTGCATCTATGTATTCCCAATGTTAATAGTTTCCTTTTCTAATGTCAATCCCTGGGACTTATGGATTGTTAATCCCCAAGAAAGTATCAATGGAATTTTTCTATTATTGCATATTTCAATAGGTATAATATGAATATTCTCAGGGAACAATTCATCCCATGGAACTCCCACATAGTTATCAAATATTACAAAACCATAAGTGGGAGGTTCATGAGGATATATTCCTGGATTAAACACAATATTCTCAACTACCCAAAGGGAACCATTTACAAGTCCTTCATTAATCCATATGTTTGAATTAAGAATAAACCTAGCTCCAAAAACAATAATAAGCTCATTGTCCAATTTTTCCTCATCTGCTTCCATGGAGTACTTGCTACTCATTCTTATAGCAACACTTCATGATATAGGGTGATTTAATGATATCAAACAACGCTTATTGTGATTGTGGACATCATCATTTGTGGAAAATAAACGTATATCTTTATCCAATGACTCTTTTGTGTAACAATACATATTGGTATATGTACAGTTAATTATAAATCTCCAATCATATACAATAGGAATTGAATCTTTAACATTCATTAGTAGATGTTGAGAAAATATTGGATCATTGCTTTGTCCATATTTCCTTAACATTGTATCAAGAGTTACAACAATTTTGAATAAATTCCATAATTATTTTGCATGACCTTCAGATGCATATGCAAGTGTATCCATAACAAGAGGTAGTTTTCCCAAATCACCTACTAGTATAACTGATCTACCTCCAAAAGGAATGGTAGAATTTTCAGAATAAGATTGACAAATTCGAGAATCAATTTGTTCTAATAAATATTTCCCTATAAAACACATCGATAAGGATGTATTTGATGTGTCTCATCTCCTCCTATAAGGTAATCAACGGGGATGATTTTAGGGGCTAAATTTCGCTCACGGGCTAATTTTCCATGGTTTTTCCAAAAACAAGATTCGCTATTTTAAAAATGATTTGCCCAAATTCTATAGGATGAAATTATTTTACCTTAAAAATCGCCAAAATTTTATAAAAAATATATAAAATATTTGGAAATTTGAATATTTTTAAAAAAATATTGCCAAACATTTATAGTTGACATATGAAGGATTAGCAATATTCACCAAGGTTTCTACATTTTAAAATAAATTTCCATCCTTAAAATCATCCCTGGTAATCAAATGTGACCCTTGTAATTCGGTCATATCCCTTATTGATATATTAATTGAAGAGTGTATAGTGGATGTAGATATGTTGAATGTTGCAACACCGGTAGGGGCCAAAAGAAGCAAGGGGATCTTATGAGGAAATGATTCATTTTCTAGGGCATGTTTAAAAGCACCAATCAAGTAATACTTTCCAATACTACCATGCCTTGGATAATCATATGCAAGGGTTCTCTGTGACCACCTCCTCTATAATGCGCAAGAATTTTATTATACTCTAATTTATGTTTTTCTCCTCAACTTTCAAATGAATAATTGTTTAAACATTCAGTACTAATAATTACATTCACTTTTGATTTCTAGGATATGAATTTCACTGCAAAATTTGATGTTTCTTCATCCACAAAGTTAGAGCTCCAATTTTACATAACATCATGGTCCTTGAATCCAAGCATGTCAAATTCATTGATATTTATAAAAAAAAATATTAAACAAACCTGGAATAATCTCCCACTCATGTTTCCTAGAATATCCTTGCACATTTAGAAAATCTTCATCGTCATCTTCATTTTGAGGTGGATCCTTTGGATCTATTGGATTATGATAAACATGCCAAGGGATATAATGAAAATTTTCCCAATTTTCTATGATGTCACGAGTTGTAGTACCTATATCTATATGAAAATCATAGAATTTCTTTACAATACCAACCCAAACCAACAAAATTCCACAAAATTATCATTTTCACGAGGGGGAGCTGAACTAAACTTAGGAAACACTCATACAATAACTTCATTTTTGTGTGGTAACCATTTATCACCATGGCGGAATTTGTCATATGACCAGGATCTAGCAACATCTATCAATGAAAGTTGCTCCATATTCACAGGTCTCTTAGTATATGAATCAATAAAAGAATTATCATTATGGTCATTATATGTATCAACTTTCACTTGTTTGAAAACCTTCATCCCAACATTTAGAACCAGAAATATTCGGCTACATTCGCAAAGAGGAAATTCCAAAAGAAAATGACATGTTTCCTGTGCTCCTATGTCCCTGTCAACAATGGTCTCACACAACAAAGTCCTATATGCATGTGCAGTTGGTTCATTTAGATTTTGAATAGATGATATACGTGTCAACATAACATGAAAGGTCTCTGATACTTTTGTCTTCTTTTGCTGCATATTTTTCTATGTATTTAATGACAACATGCTTAGAAAGAATAGGTTTCCAATCTATATTTTCCTTCCACATCATCAATGTTTCACGATTATGTTTATTTAATACATCATCATTATGTTTAGGTTCATACCTTTTTTCTCCATCCTCGTCTATGTAAATTCTTGATGTCTTACATAGCTCCCACGGTGCCTTATATCAACACACCAATTTTCCACCCTTCTTTCGAAGGCATGATTTATAATTTCATGTTATGTGGTGCTCAACACAATTCATAAGTTATTCATAGTCCATCATTGGATCAGATTAAAATATTCGTTGAGTGTCTTTTAAGCAGGGATGATCTTCATCATTTCATTGAATAGGGATATTGATATAATGTTCATTGCATGGATTGAAAGCATGCACATATCTATACAAATAGTTTTCTGCAAATCTAACTTGAACAAGGTCACCACAATTCAATCTATCCATATTAGAAGCATGTTTTAGCAAAAGAAACCCATGCATGTGTGGAGATCCACGATGTTTCCATTCATAACGAAAACAAAAATATATAGCCTTATGAAGTTTAGATAAAAAAAATTATCTCAAAACAATGTGTGTCTCAAATGCACATAACCCGCTACAATATGAGGATTGTCGATTACATTTTGATGTCTCCATTTATTTTCTTTCCCAAGATCTGCAAGGCAAGTATCAGGCATCAATTTATGCAAATATGGCTACTGCATATCTATTGCACTTAGTGTGAATAATATCATGGGACAACCAATATGTTGAATCAAGTCATATAATTATGCATGACACTTGGTCCAATATAATTGTGTACCTTTTAGTACATGAGAAAATATCATTAATCTATCTGCAAGTCAAGAACTGGGAATATTTTGTATATGCTCTCGTAAGTCATCAACTATTGTAGGTAGTTCTTTCATATTTTTTTTAACAAAAACTTCAGAGGAATCTTGAGCACGATGTCTCATGATATGTTCAGTAAAAAGTATCTAAATTGAGGATGCCTCTCAAACATTTTATCACAATATCTAAGAATATGTTTTTCATACTCGTGAAGATGCACATTTCTCACTATTGGTTGTAACCAATCAACTTCACCTTTAGGGAACAATGTTGGAAATGCCATATCAAATAACCCTTTAGTATTATACTCATTTATGGGATATGAACCTATTGTAGGCCAATTAATCACATTTTTAGATTCACCATCTGGGTGGACTTGTTCTCTATTAGGATTATCTACCCCATCTCAAATAAGTTCAATTTCCCTAGGTCCATTAGGAGGCCTTGCAACAAAATACGTTGTCTCACAATATTCTAATATATATTCACAACCTAGAAACCCTTCAAACATTACAAATTTCATGTCATTGTCCATGTATGGTATTATAACAGAATCAATCATATGTGAAACAACTAATGCATTTTCAAATAATTCTTTAAGGGAACGAATATCTATTTCAATGCCACGATAATAAGGATAATTATTAATCTTATATAATAATGAATCCATTACTTTTCTCTTTCTCACAGTGAATGTTGATATTATGGTAGTTGCGAGAGGTATTAACCTCCACGTGTAACCCTGACAAGAATAGAATATTTCATAAAGAAAGAATAAACCCTAAAGATTTGGACATAACCCTAGAAGATATTGTAACTTGTATTTTAGGTTTTAGGCTTGGACTCTCTCTTGGTTATGGTTTAGACTTTCTTCTTGGTATGTTAACTCTAGAGAGTGATACACTACCTTGATTGTCTATTAGGCCTAGGGTTTTCTTTCAGAATTATTCTCTATCATGGTTAAGGTGCTCAGGGGTCTCTTCGGCCTATGGTTGGGTGACAATATTGCTATATTGTCTATGGTTAAACGAGAACACCTATTTTTATAACAAGTTATGGGCCCACACTTTCTTCGGGAATTCTAACCGCTGGAAGATAGATTGGGAGGATTTTCTCAGTTACAATTGCAGTTGCAGTCAAAGCTTTTTTTGCAGCAAAGAAACCCTAACCCTCATGTTGAGGCACCTTAAGTTAAGAGATTGACCTAATTTCTAGATAGCCTAGTGCACCCTAACCTAGCGCACCTCCTGGTATTCTCAGCAAGCTAAGACGTCTAGTTTGAGATTTTGGTCAAAATCAAATGTGGACCAATTCAAAGTCAAATGTTGACCAAGTCAAATTCAAAGGTTGACACAATCAAAGTAAAAGGTTGACCAAGTCAAATAAGTCCAGACTTACTCTATGAAGTTAGAAAACAAGTTAGAAGGGGATTCTAACTTCAGAGCATGGAAGACAAGGGTTGACTTCATCCTTTCCAAGAATAAAGTGATGGATATTGTGAAAGGAAATATCATGGAACCACAGTTTGAAGAAGTTAAAGAGAAGGAACCTCATAATGTTGCAGTTATGGAGAAGTTCAAGGAAAATGACAGCAATGTCATGAGTATCATAGTGGACTCTATAAAAGACAACTTGATACCCTACATCTCTCATCTTGACTCATCTATGAAGATGTATGATTCCCTAACTAACCTCTTTGCAATCAAAAACATTGGACAAGTAATTAGTCTGAATAATAAGCTCTGTGACATGACAATGAAGGATGATGACAACATAACTATTGAAAAGTCAACAAGAAACATGTATCTAATTTACTTTTCCCTTAATTAAATTAGACAATAAATATTAATCTATTATCTCATTCATAACTGAGTGATTTGGAATTGTAACAGAATTATAAGTGTAGTTAAGTGAGTTAATATCAGTTGTACTAGTTGTAACTAAACATGCACTAGTGAGAGTTTAGTTAATCAATGAACTCACATGCAACTGAAGATTCACCACGGTTAACTACATGCATGTCAGTTCCAATGGAGATCTAGTTGAGATAACAGGTGAAAGGGACAGTTGGCTATCAGTTGTGATTTGTTCACACATGTAGTGAATATGCTTATGAGCATGTGCAAACGAGGCAATTTGCAACATTCGATTCATTGTGAGAATTTGGATTGCAGAGATTGTGTAGAGGAGGCAGGCTGTCTGGACACAGAAATTGGCACATGTATTTGATAATTTGTGTATGACAGTGTGAGATGATTGTATTGTACTGAGAGCTCTTGGATTAGAGTTTTGTATTAGATTGTTTCATGATTCATGATATACATAATATATGATAGTGGGGTTTTTAGCTTTACGCTTTCCCAGTAAAACTTTTGTGTTGTGTGTTATTGATATTTCACTTTGTGCATTGTGGTTGTGATCGTGGTTTAATTGCTTCCGCAATAATAATAGTAGAAGCGATTATGTATTTAACAAGTGGCGGAAATTGTTAGATCAGGAGAATCGCAGGAATACATTAATTTGTATCGAAATTTCTACATGTTATCAGAGCCACGGAGCTATGGAAGTGAGGTGCGAACATAATTGCATTCTCGCAGGTCCTGCCTCTAGTCGGGTGTGAACTCTAGTACTGAAAACTTCCGGTGTTTTCATGAACAGTGATTCTCTCACCCTAGACAAAGGCAGGGTGCGAACTTCATTGGCATTCTCGCAGGCAAATACACTAGCAGGGTGCGAACTTCCCTCACCCTAACAGTGGAGCAGGGTGCGAACTTCTTGAGCATTCTCGCAGGCTACAGTGGAGCAGGGTACGAACTTCCCTCAGGTTTCTCTCAGGTGGGGTGCGAACCTCCCAGGGCAAGAGGAAAGTGAAGTGGTTGAGTTTTGGGTTGGATAACATTCGAATTTGCAAGATTTTCTTGGTGTGACACTTGATTCAAGATCGAAATTTCTTTCAAGGGCTTGAGGTTGGAGTATGCACTCGAGGGAAGATCTAACTACATTGCTTGGAAGGACATGATGGAGGCAGTGCTCAAAGACAATGGCTTGAAGGGTTACATTGACACAGATGTTCCTAAGCCGAATGCAACAGATACTGCAAATCTTGATGCATGGAAAAAGAAAGTGGCAAAGGCGAGGAGGATTATGTTAGAGGGAGTACGAGACCACATTGTATCAAGTCTCCATGGGAAAACCACACCATATGCAATGTAGAAGGTTTTGACATATCTGTTCCAAAACAATAGCGACCATAGGAAATTGGTGCTCAAATATAAACACGGGAAGATCAAGATGGAGAAAGGCGACACCATTCCAAAATATCTCACAAAGTTTGTCCAATGTTGGGATGAGCTTGGAAGTGTGGGAATAACAATCGCTGTTGATGATTTGGTGAGCTTGGCGCTCCTAGGGATTCCTAAGAGTTGGCACAGTTATCAAGACTCTGTCAATGGAAGGGAAAAATTACCGGATTGGGAACAACTATGGTCGGATCTGGTGCAAGAGGATTTCAGGCAGAACACCAGAGATGGATCTTCATCAAAGCATGATGATGAAGAGGAGTGTGCTTTGACTGCCAAGGCAAGGAAAGCGAAAGGGAAGAAATCCCAATCAAATTCTGAGTCTAAAGTCAAGAAGCTAGATTTCTCCAAAGTGAAGTGTTTTCACTGTCACGAACGTGGGCATCTCACTACTAACTGTCCGTAGAAGAAGAAGAACAAGACAGTTGTTGGAGCTGCAACTGGTGAGGATCTTGTCTCACAATTTGAGCTTGACTTCGCTTTGATTGCATGCATGGCATCAAGTGCATCGAGATCAGTGTGGTATTTGGATAATGGCACTTCATTCCACATGACGGGAGATAAAGAGTCTTTCATTGACTTGGAGGAGAAATATCTCAGAATGCATATAAACATGGGCGATGATGAACAATACAGTGCAACTGGTATTGGTACCATTACCTTTCAGAGGGATTCAGGTAAACCATTTCAATTAAAAAATGTTATGCATGTTCCAGGTCTGAAGAAAAACTTGGTCTCAGTCGCAATGTTGGAGGACAGAGGCTATGATGTTGTTTTTAGCATTGGTATAGACTATCTGCGACATAAAGCAATAGGTCAAGTCAAGAAGATAGGGATTCGAGTTAAGAATCTCTACATGTTGCAGGTAGATGGTTGCAGTGCCATGATAGGCAAGGAAGAAACAGTGGTGAGTCGGGATGAGGGTGAATTATGGCACAAGAGATTAGGCCATCTTCATCATGGAGCCTTGAAGATCATGCAGCAAATATCTACTAGACTTCCAAGGGGAACACTTGCTCAGTCAAATCAGTGCAAGGGGTGCACCCTGGGGAAGAATGTAAAGTCCACCTTTCATGAAAAGGAGAACCGTGCTTCGGTGATCTTGGAGAGAATTCACATGGATGTGTGTGGACCATTCTCGATTGCTTCAATAGAAAAACACAGGTATTATGTTATTTTTGTTGATGACGTTTCTCATAAATGTTGGATATTCTTCATGCAGAAGAAGGATCAAACATTCTCAAAGTTCTGTGAGTTTAAAGAATTGGTGAAGAAAGAGTTGGGGAAGCAAGTGAAGGCTCTAAGGAGTGATAATGGTGGAGAATACATCTCTAACAAATTCAAAGGCTTCTGTAGCAAAGAAGGAATTCGAAGAGAACTCATAGCGCCTCATAACCCACAACAAAATGGGGTTGTGGAGAGAAAGAATAGAACGATCGTGGGTGCAGCACGAGCGATGTTGCATGATCAAGGCCTACCATTGCATTTGTGGGCAGAAGCATGCAATACTGTGGTTTATGTGTAGAACCATTTTCCTCATAGAGTACTTGGCATGAGTACACCTGAAGAAGCTTTTACTGGTAAGAAACCTGATGTTTCGCATTTAAAAAAATTTGGCTCATCTGTTTTGTGCATGTGAAAAAGGATGTCAGGAAGAAGCTGAAACCGACTGCTGAAGTTGGGATATTTGTGGGGTACACAGAAACACCCCACAATTATCATGTGTATTTTCTGAATAGTAAGATGACTGTTATGCGACGGGATATAAAATTCGATGAGGGGAAAGCCATGTGGTTTTCGCTTGAGAGGGAGCTAGACTTGCATGCAGAAGAGGAACTGTTGGTTCCCAAGGATGAGTCTCAAGATGTGGATCAGCCACATGCAGAGGTTCATGGAGTGGAGGAAACCACTCAAGCAAATCCATCCATCAAAAATGGCAGAAAGTGCACCATGGAAGCTGATAGATTGAGACTAGATGCTGCACAGAATATAGGAGCCCTTATTTCATAGCGCAGACAGAGACAGACTCCTGATTGATTTGCTGGATACATGGCTCTTATGAGCAAATGTATTGTGACTGAACCATCTTCCTTTCAGGAATTAGTGCAGGACCCCACTTGGGTTGATGTTATGGTAGAGGAGTATGACTCCATTGTCAAAAACAATGTATGGGAAATTGTCCCAAGACCGACTGATAAATCAGTGGTCGGTTCAAGATGGATCTACAAGGTAAAGCAAGTTGTTGATGGGAGTGTGGAGAAATACAAGGCCAGGTTTGTGGCCCGGGGCTTCTCATAGATCGAGGGGATAGATTATGGTGAGACCTTTGCACCTGTCGCTAGGTACTCTTCCATAAGATCCATCCTTGCACTCTCAGTGCAGATGGGCTGGCGCATTCATCAGATGGACGTAAAAACTGTGTTCCTCAATGGGATAATTGAGGAAGAAGTGTACATTGAGTAGCCAGAACGTTTTGAGACCTTTGACAGAGAGTCGCATGTGTGCAGACTTAAGAGATAATTGTATGGGTTGAAGCAAGCACCCCATGCTTGGTACACTCTGATAGACAACTATTTCACCAGGTTGGGCTTCACCAAAAGTGAAGCAGATGCAAACCTATACCAAATTGTGGTGGAGGGCAAGCTTTTAATCATTGTTCTTTATGTTGATGATTTAATATGGACTGGCGATGAGCAACTGATACGCTCATGCAAGGAGGACCTTGCAAAGGAGTTCAAGATGAAGGATTTAGGCCATCTTCATTATTTCCTTGGTTTGGAAATATGGCAGCGAGATGGTGAACTTTTTGTGTCTCAAGGAAAGTATACCAGGGAGATACTGGGTAAGTTTCACATGGAGGGCTGCAAACCCATGGATACTCCTCTTCCAGGAAACTAGAGGAAAGAGGATGCTACTTCTGGAGAGGTAGTGGATGCTATTGTCTATCGACAGTTAGTGTGTTCGCTAATGTATTTAGTGAACATGAGACTGGACATTTGCTATGTGGTTAACCAGCTAAGTCAAGTGATGGTTAAGCCTACCAAACTCTTTTGGAAGGTGGGTAAGCATGTCCTGAGATATCTGAAGGGCACATCTGAGTATGGATTATGGTACAAATAGAAGGATGAGGTGAAGTTGCATGGCTTCACAGATGCAGATTGGGCAGGCATCCCAACAAACAGAAAGAGCACATCAGGAGGGATCTTTAGTATCAAATCTATAGTTGTTTCTTGGTACAGCAGGAAACAGAGATCCGTGGCACTTAGTTCAGTGGAAGCAGAATACATGGCAACGAATCAAGCTGCATGTGAGGCTATCTGGATGAGGAAGATATTGGTTGGTTTGTTTGGTTCTCATTTAGATCTGACAGTGATTTATTGTGATAATCAGAGTTGCATTAAACTCTCGATTAATCCTGTGTTTCATGACAGATCTAAGAATATAGATATCCAGTATCATCATCTCAGAGATTGTGTGCAGAGGAAGATCATGTTGCTTCAATACATTCCTATGGAAGATCGGGATGCAAACATTCTGACGAAGGCGCTCACCAAGAGCAAATTCAAATATCATAGAGACAGGATTGGGGTGAAGGATAATCCCTTTCTTATTGAGAGGGAGTGTTGAAAAGTCAACAAGAAACATGTGTCTAATTTACTTTTCCCTTAATTA
>ML791093.1:218154-229933 GCA_009831015.1 Picea engelmannii | reverse complement strand
TGGTAAAACTTTTGTGTTGTGTGTTATTGATATTTCACTTTGTGCATTGTGGTTGTGATCGTGGTTTAATTGCTTCCGCAATAATAATAGTAGAAGCGATTATGTATTTAACAAGTGGCAGAAATTGTTAGATCAGGAGAATCACAGGAATACATTAATTTGTATCGAAATTTCTACAATAACATCATACTTTGTAAGAATCTCTCAGTTAAGATATCAACTACAAGCTATTGAATAAATCATTTCAGAGAAGGAACTGGTAAATATAGTACTCAATGGCCTTCCCAAGACATGGGATGCTTTTACCACAAAAATGAACATAATAAAGGAGTATCCCACATTTGAAGAACTTTGGACTTGTTGTGCACAAGAAGAATCAAGGATTAACACAAAAGAGAAATCCCAAAATAAATACAAAGATCAAGACTGCACAACAAAGTTCAATAATTTTAGGAATAAGAAGAAGTTTGGATTAAGGAAGAAACCAAATCAAGAAAATGAGATGTCAAAGATACAATGCTTCAACTGTCGAAATTACGTTCACTACAGGAACCACTGTCCTGAGTTAAAGAAAAGGAAGGAAACATACAAAGCATATGTTGTTGCAGAAAGGGAACCCTCAAATAAGGCCAAGCAAGATAAAGCAAACTTCTTCTTCTAAGTCAAGGTAACAATATTCTTCAAAGTTATTGTACATACCATGTTTACATTGTTTCTGTACATATCATGTATATCTATTTCTTAGAAGATAATATGTTCAAGTAGAACAACACCTATGGAAGAACAACAAGATAATGATTTCTATCACAATGACTATAAGTCAAGAAATACACATGAAAAGATGAAGTATGATGACAATATATGGTAACAATTCCTATGGAAGTGATTATATAAGTAACAATTGCTAGATAAGATGAAATCAGATTCAAACTTGAAGAGACCCAGAAGAAGTCAAAATAGAAAGAAGTCAGCGATCAAGAGGAAATTAGAAAAACACTTGTGACATTATGTAGAAGGCAATAAGGATTCAAATGGAAGCATGGAATCTCTTAGATGGAGGGAGATAATTACAGAATTCCAAAATAAGAGCATGCATTCATGCATGAAGAAAGGATTAGGAGGGAGATAATCCTAAATGATATGATCCATTAATGATTATGAAGTATTTATCCATGTTCCCATTGAAAAATAGCAGCCATGATAAGAAACACGTGTTCAGTTTGACTCTAGAAGAAGTCTTCTTCGAAAATAATCCTTAAAGTATCCTTGGTCGTCCATCTACATCCATGATACTATGATGAAAGGAAGAAGTTGTAATCTTCAGGGCATGGAATCTATAGAAGACTCCATGGACCGAAGAGATAAAGAAAACCATGAGGAAGAACATGAAGATTCCAAGAAATAAAGAAAAGACAGAACAAATAGTTATTATACCGAGAATCACAAGACTACCATCTTGGTTTGAACCCACTAGAAGAAATAAAGTAGAAGAAATGGAAGTTATGATAAATAATAGTGTATGTAAGAAAATGATACTTGTGAATGGAAGAATTGTGAGATTCAGTGGTTCTTCAAAAAGGAGGGAGAAAAACTATAAAGATATCTCAACAATATCCATGGATTGTAATTTACATGTAAAACATTGTTCTTCCCAAATAAATTAAGTGAGAAAGAAGCTTATACCGGAAAGAGACTCATGTATGCAGATATAAGAATACCTTGTATGGATTCAAACAACCTAATGTAGAGTATCTCATACATAGCAGAAGAATGGTGAAAAATTTCTATAACAGAGATAGTGTATCAGAGTGGTTAGTCATAAGTTTGGGATGATGGATTGCTAATCCATGGAAAACTATCATGATGACAGAAGAAGTGCTACTTGGATATGTTTTAGTTTGATCCTTGCCATGATGTTATGAGTTGGCAGGAAACAAAAGTGTTGAATTCGACCATGATATATTGTAATGATTAGAGCTATATGAAGCCTTTAGAGAAAACCAATGTTCCATGACAAATCGAATTACATTGAGATCAAGCATTATATTCTTTGTGATGAAGTCCAGAAAAGAGAAGTGGTTCTCCAATATATCTCCACAGGTAAGAATATAGAAGATATTTTGGTAAATCCTCTTCCCAAGATGAAAATTTTTCATACTCAAGAAACAAGTTGTGGTTCATGGAAACAAATTCCTTATTGAAAAAGGAAGAGATTACTCCCAGTTTGGGAGGGATAAATTAGATGTTATTGATTTATGGGCAGTCATTTTTCAATTTGAAAAATGGTCTAGGATGAGCAGTTCCTTTCCTATTTGGAAAGTGGTTTGAGGTATCTGAGAGACAAGCATTTTCCAGTTTGAAAAATGGTCTAGATCGGACAGTCATTTTCATAATGAAAATGGTCCGATAGATTATTTATGTACCATAGACAACGATTCCCCTTGTGTCTATTGTGGGGGAATGGTATAGGATAATCATTCTTCTTAGCAGTCACTTTGAGTAGTGGTCAAGTAGAATGGTCTGCCTCATCGAGCAGTCATTCTTTTAAAGTTCACAGTTGTGAGCAATTTCGAAGAAGGGTTTGTTTTAGAGGTTGGTGCAGGACAATCATTTCCATTAGGAAATGGTCTAAATAGTCATTCCCTAGGGAAGACTCATTCTATCAAGGTTTCACTATGATTAGTGCCAGAGGAATGGTCTAGGTTCAGCAATCAGGGACATGCATTTCCTAGGGCAGACTCATTCTCTCTAGGTTGCACTATGATTAGTGTCAAAGGAATGGCCCAGTTAGGTGAATGGTCCATGCTAAAAAAACAGGGACAATTATTCTTCTATGCTTGAGAAGAATAGTCTGGATATCCCATGGCTAACGTTTTTACCTCCTGAGGGCATATGCTCTTCCAAATATCATATATGTGAGTGGAAGAATGCCACATATGACTCAATTTGTATCATGATATTTTTATGTAGGTTGATATCAGATGATATGATTACTGTGGTGATTGTATGTCTCTGGACATTATTTGTATGCCACTATGGTGGATGTGTTCCATTGGTTGTGACTATGTGTCACTGCTTAAATAGCAGTGTGTTAGAAAAACAAGATCATGGAGCAATAAAATAAAACAAATGCAGAAATAAAATACAGAAGATACACAATACAATAGAGACACAGATATACGTGGTTCACCCAGTGTGGTCTACGTCCACCAAATAAATTGTCAGGTCCTTCCTTTATTATTATCCATCAATTGAAGGGATACAACCTACAACAAACCCATTGTAACTTCCTCTTCTTTCTTTCACAGTCTCCTATCTCATAATACAATATTCGCAATCATTCCTAGCCGCAATACATTTTCCTCATAAGAGAGGGTTGCCTTCCAGGGAAAAAAACCCTAACATAACTTCTACTATTAGATCTGTGACCTTATAATGAACGGTCCCGATTTACAATGAAATTACAATATACTTTCACTCCCCTCTTCACTCCCCTACGAGGAAGAGTGTACATTCTTCTAGGGTGTAAAGTCTTCATGGGGTATAAACATGGCTGAAAACAAATACCTTTGAATCTAGAAGATAATCAGGCTCCACAACCAACAATCTTCCACTTGGAGACTGATCTCAATAACTCCACCATTGTTGTATCTATTGGGCTATGAACCTTCTTGGACCCGGAAAATTTCTCATCTTCACCTTCATGCTTGAAGACCAACTGAATCTAAGAAAGAACTCATTTTCTCCCTATTTACTCCCTTTGTTAACATGTCTGCAGGATTCTGGCTAGTGTGTATCTTTTCCAACTTCAAATGTCCATCTTCCAAGACAGATCGTATGAAATGGTACCTTAGATGTATATGCTTAGTCTTCGAATGGAAGGTTGAGTTCTTTGCAAGATGAATGGCACTCTCACTTTCACAGTACAAACTCCTATTCTCTTGCTTCTTTCCCAATTCCTCCATAAACCTTTGTCACCAAATCATTTCTTTACTAGCCTCTGTAGAAGCAACATACTTTGCTTCTATTGTTGAAAGTGCAACAACATTTTGTAGTTTCAAAACCCAACTTACTGGTTTTCCAGCTATAGTAAAAGCATACCCTGTGATGATCCTCCTGGTATATTTATCACCTGCCATATCTGAATCAGCATATCCCTGTAGAAAAGTGTTTGATCCTCCAAAACATAATGAATGAGTACCAGTAACTCTCAAATACCTGAGAATCCACTTTACTTCCACCCAATGTTCTTTACCTAGATTGTTCATATACCTACTCACAACTCCCACTGCATGTGAAATATTTGGTCTTGTGCAAACCATCACATACATCAATCTGCCAACTATTGATGAATAAGGGACCCTAGACATGTATTCTATTTCCTCCTATGTCTTGTGACACATTTCTTTAGTTAATTTTAAATGGCTGGCCAAAGGTGTACTAAATGGTTTTGCATTCTGCATTCTGAACCTCTCCAACACCTTCTCTATGTACTCACCCTGAGACAATGTCAATTTGCGACTTTTCTTGTCTCTTGTTATTCTCATACCAAGGATTTTCTTTGAAACACCCAAATCCTTCATCGCAAATGAATTAGCTAATTTTTTCTTGAGCACATTTATATCCTTCATATTATACCCTGCAACAAGCATGTCATCTACATACAATAGCAAGATAATATAAGTTCCATTTTCTAGCCTTTTAAAATAACCACAGTGATCAGAATGACATCTACTATAACCTTGTTTTGTCATAAACCTATCAAACTTCAAATACCACTACCTTGGAGATTTCCTTAGGCAATACAAGATTTTATTCAACCTGCATACCAAATTCTCATTCCCTTTGACCTCATACCCCTGTGGTTGTTGCATATAAATATCTTCCTCCAAATCCCCATGGAGAAAAGTTGTTTTTACATCCAACTGTTCAAGATGAAAATATTCTACTACCACGAGACTCAAAATAGTCCTAATTGAAGTCATTTTAACAACGGGAGAAAATATTTCATCAAAATATATACCTTTCTTTTGTGCAAACCCATTTACAACAAGTTTATCCTTGTACCGCTTTTCTCCTCCATCTTCTTCCTTCAAATTGTAAACCCATTTATTCTGCAATTCTCTTTTTCCTGCAGGAAACTGAACCAAATCCCAAGTTTGGTTATTTACCAAGGAATCCATTTCCTCCTGCATGCCTTGCTCCTACTTCTTTTTGGTGTCTACCTACATTGCCTTTTCATAAAATTCTAGTTCACCAGAATCAGTCAATAATAAATAATACAATGAATGAGAGTATCGTTCAGGGGGTATACTTAATATGGTATATATTCTAACCACACTTGTAGGAGTTTGAGGTACATGTTCCTCCTATTGTTGTACATTTCGATTTTCTGGTTCCTTTGGAATTTATTTTCCAGTGATCGCATCAAGCACTGTGTATTCTAGTTTTTCTTTTTCCTGTTTCTTTCCCTGCAACTGATCTTTGTACATGACCTTCTAATTGAATATAACATCTCTAATCCTAATGATTTTTTTATTTTCATAATCCCATTAGCGATAACCAAAATCATTAACACTGTATCCAATAAAGGTACACTTCTTGGATTTTTCTTCAAGCTTTGTTCTATTTTCTTTATCAATATGCACAAATGCTTCACAACTGAAAGTCTTCAAAAAATAATAGTTTACCCTTTTTCTTGTCCATGCCTCCTCTGGAATTCTACCATCCAAAGAGATTGAAGGTCCCTTGTTTATTAAGTAAACAACAGTATCTACAGCATCTTCCCAGAACTGTAAGGGAAAACCAGCATGCAATCTCATACTCCTTGCACGCTCCATGATTGTCCTGTTCATCCTTTCTGACACACCATTTTCTTGTGGTGTTCTTGGAACTGTATTCTCTCTACGAATCCCATGGTATGAACAGTAATCATCAAACTCCTTGTTGCAATATTCACCTCCATTATCTGATCTAAGACACTTCGACTTTTTTCCTGTCTCATTCTCAACCAAAGCTTTCCATTTCTTAAAAGTATCAAAAATATCATATTTTTGTTGAATGCAATAAACCCAAGTCTTTCTAGTTGCATCATCAATAAAAGTAACATAATAATGAGATCCACCAAGAGATGATACATGAGATGGTCCCCATACATCTGTATGCACAAGCTCTAACCTTTCACTCTTCTTTTCTTTTCCGACTCTAAGAAATTTGTCTCTCTTTTGTTTTCCATAAACACAATGTTCACAGAAGTCCAAATCAATTTGTTTAAGATATGGCAACAAATTTATTTTTTGAAGTATCTTCATCCCCTTCTCACTCATGTGTCCAAGCCTATGATGCCACAGTGTTGTATCCACTCCTATAGAATCCAAATAGATAGAAGAGTCAGTATTACCAGTACATAAATACAATGTACCTACCTTCTCTCCTTTTTCTATCACCAATGATCCTTTGATGACCTTCCATGTCTTATTTGTAAATATGGATATGCAACCTTCACTTTCCAATTGTCCAGTTGAAATTATATTTTTCCTTAGACCTGGAACATGTCTTACCTCTTTCAACAACCATTGGATTCTATTTCTTTTATTTATTTTTACCTTTCTCATTCCACAATTTTGCATGGTGCATCATCACCCAAATGAACCTGTCCAAAATCACCTTGAACATAATCTAGAAAATGTTTCCTATGGGGTGTGGCATGAAATGAAGCCCCTGAATCTACCACCTAAGACTCAAAAATATTATCTATATAAAGAATCAAAGCATCTTGTAACACATCACATATTACATTTTCTTCTTGATTTCTCTCTTGTTGTCCATCTCTTTGTTTCTTTGGAGATCTGTAGTCTTTCTTCATATGTACTTTGTTCCCACAATTTCATCACTCTATATTTCCAAGTCTGGATTTGGATCTGCCCTTCCTAGAATTCTCGTGGTTCCCTGATCCATTTCCTCTATCCTTTTGTCTTCCCCTGTTCTCCATGTTCAACACATTACCTGATGTCTCACCTATTCTTTTTCTTCGCATTTCCTCACTAAGGATAACACCAACAACATCATCAAATTTTAAAGTATTTGAACCAAAGACAAAGTTACTTACAACCATGACCAAGCCATTCCATCTTTCTAGTGATGTGCACAATATTAGAAGAGACCTAACCTCATCATCAAAGTCCACTTTTACATAACTTAGTTGATTAGTAACCATATTGAATTCATTTAAATGATCTGCAACATACCCACCTTCTGACATCTTCATATTAAATAATCTCTTCATTAGAAATACCTTATTGGACGCCGAGGGTTTTTCATACAATTTATCCAATGCGTCCATCAAACCCTTCATTGTCTTTTCTTTCGAAATATTGAAAGCCATTGATGTTGACAGGCTCAACTGTATCATTCCTAGAGCCTTTCTGTCAAGAATATCCCATTCTTCATCCTTCATATCCGTCGGCTTATTTTCTATTCCACCCAATGGTAGGAATAGATCCTTCTGATATAAATAATATTCCATCTGCATCTTCCATAACTGGTAGTTTTGGCCGTTAAATTTTTCGACCCTAAACTTTCCATCTTTCGACATTGCTCCCACTCGAACCAGGAACCCTCTTTTCCTCTGAGTTACCTTTCGCTCTGATACCAGTTGATAGAAAAACAGGATCACTGAGAAATAAAATAAAACAAATGAGAAAATAAAATACAGAAGATACACAATAAAATAGAGACACAGATATACGTGGTTCACCTAGTGTAGGATACGTCCACCAAATAAATTTCTAGGTCCTTCCTTTATTATTATCTAGCAATCAAAGGGATACAACCTACAACAAACCCGTTGTAACTTCCTCTTCTTTCTTTCACAGTCTCCTATCTTAGAATACAATATTCGCAATCATTCCTAGCCTCAATACATTTCCCTCATAAGAGAGGGTTTCCTTCCAAGGAAAAAAACCCTAACATAACTTCTACCATTAGATCTGTGACCTTCTAATGAATGGTCCAGATTTACAATGAAATTAAAATATACTTTCACTCCCTTTTACACTCCCCCGTGTGGAAGAGTGTACATTCTTCTCGGGTGTAAAGTCTTCATGGGGTATAAAACATAGATGAAACAAAGACCTATGAATATGGAAGATAATCAGGCTCCACAACCAACACAGTGTGCTACTTGGTGTGTTTATGTACCAAGCAATGTGCATAATTGGATAGTAGTTGTGAACTACTATGGATAGACACAGTTGTGTTCTATTGAATGGAATTGTTCTAATTTCCATGAAGACTATCAATAATGTTGGAAATTATTACTAGCTAGATGGATAGTTAGCATGCTGGTGGATAGATATTCTCCAGGTGGAAAATGGTCAAGGACAATTATTCTTCTAGGATGTATGTCCTGATTATAAGAATAGTCCTTGTATCCCATGGCATGGCTTCAAGCATCTGTTGGAACAATTATTCTTCTAGGACATATGTATGGATTAGAAGAATAGTTATTGTATCACTCTCTGGAGTGAGTGACCTAATCAACATCATTCTTGATTACTCATATGGAGTTTGGCTTCGAGAGATGATGCAGTTGATGCTATCAGATGATATTGATAATGATGATGGTGCTCGTGATTTGATCATGAGATAGCTTGTGTGGCTATGATTATGCTACCAATTGAATGGTATGTTTGTGCTCAAGGCCATTGTTTTCAATACCTCCCTAGCTAGGAGGGAGTGTTGATATTATGGTAGTTGCGGGAGGTATTAACCTCCACGTGTAACCCTGATAAGAATAGAATATTTTGGAAAGTAAGAAGAAGCCCTAAAGCTTTGGAAATAACCCTAGAAGACAAGTCAGCTAAAGAAAATAATTAATATTGAGTCTTTAGCCTCCAGAAAGAGAAGTCGGCCCAGACAGCTAAGAAAGAGCATTATAAATACAGGATTCTAGAGCTAATGTGTACATACACTCACTTGCAACTGCAAAAATTTAGTTGTGCACAAGTCTGGAGAGTAGCTCCAATTGCAACTACTGCAACTTGTATTTTTGGTTTTAGGCTTGGACTCTCTCTTGGTTATGGTTTGGACTTTCTGCTTGGTATGCTAACTTCAGAATTATTCTCTGTCAAGGTTAAGGTGCTCAGGGGTGGCTTCGGCCTATGGTTGGGTGACAATATTTCTATATTTTCTATGATTAAACGAGCACACCTATTTTTCTAACAATTAAATCATAGCTTGAATCTTAGCGACATTTTTTTCATACAATAATCATTAAATCCAAGCCTTTAATATGTCGAGGTAATTTCTTGGAAAAATATTTAACCTCTTGTAAAAAATCGATGGTGTGTCCTCTATATTTTTATTTACCACCTATTGAATGCATTACCTACAAAATTGGATTGGCTCGTGCTATCAATATCTCTTCGACATTTGTAAGACTTGAAAGGACCGAAGGTTGCAACCCTAGATTCATATGGTTTTAAGATGCAAATATATGACCCATACCCTCTATTTTGCATTTTGTACACATTGGACCTATATTAGTACTCAACACTTGAATTCTAGGATATGACTCCTCACACACATGACATATTTGAATACAACCCAATTTATCAATTCTTTCATAAAAATATTTATGTGCAATAACTTCATTTTCATATGAAATCACTAGTACATTATATTTCGTTTGAAGTTCATCATCATCTAGCACTATTAGTTGATGATTTTCATAATTGATGTCTATTTGAGAAAAAGGTTCAGTATTTGTCATCACATTGTCGACACATCTCCATTTTATTTTGTGATGTGCCCTTATTTGATCTCTATTTTGACTTCTATGCTCTTCTCTACCATCCTCGTCTATTCTTTGGAAACACGCTCTTTTTTCTTTCTGAATCCTTTTTCGTTGTCCTTCCCTTTGATACTCATTCATACTTTGCAGTTGCAGTATTTTACTTTCATGATCCATTCTTCATTTTTCTTCCTTTTATCCTCAGTCATTTGTGTTGTCGAAATATTTGTCTCTCATTTTTATACATCCTCATCTCTTCCCTTTCAATTTCAATGAATTGTTGCATTTGATTCAATGCATGTCTTCTAACTCGTTGTCTTTGTCATTTTCTTACATCTTCAATATTGTTGTTATTGTTCATTTATGAAATATTTGTAGACATGATGTTGTTGAAATTTCAACAATTTACAATTTATATCTTGTACCAAACAAACAAAAACAATGCAAACAACATCAATAATATAATTCAAAAAATAATTAAGAAGTAATAGTAGCATCAATGACCATAAGGATAGAAATGAGATGACTAAATGAATCCATTGTTTCTCTACCAACACCAATATAGCTTGAAGTGCCACTGCACCAAATTGTTATTAGTTTAATAGGCATCAAATAAATTTATGAAATGGAATCTCTAGCGATGAAAATAGATTTAGGAATAGATAAATGACAAAGTAGCATACAAAAACGACCTAACTTATGGAGACTTCTAACCTGAAATACTCATCATGAATTCAGAGATACCCGTCATGAATTTAAATATATCTTCTCTGCATTAGTTTATTTAGCTATGGTACAATCTTAAAATCAGTATAGATATATGAGGGAGATATTGAAGAGGACAGGTTAAGGAATCCAACAGGAATTATCAATTGAATGAGGAGAATTCTTTGATTATGACCCAGAGCTAAAAGTCACATGTCTGATCAATCCCTCTATGAAGGATGGTTGGATGTATGGATTTCTCAAAATGTATGGTACTCTTGAAACTCCTGAACTTTTCGAAGAGATGGCCTGCGATATATGCCAATTGTATATCGTTCAGGTTGGGACATTAAGGAATGTGTTGTTGAGTCTTTCTCAAAATAAAACCCTAACCCTAAATAAGACCGTGAATAATTCTTTCTCTATTAAGATATTAAATGTGAATGAAACATATTAAATATGAATGGCACATTGGCTTACAAGTGGTGCCAATAACTTATTGAATTATCACTATGTATAATTGGTGCTAGTATGACAAGTATATCTGAATTCATGATGGGTATTCCAGCTGATGATTGGTATTTGTGCTAAATTTATGATAGGTATCTCTAAAATCATTCATGACTGGTATCTCCAATTAAATTATTAAGTTATCAAATTTCCACCCAAAAGTAATACATGTAATACAACTAAAATTCAACTTATTAATGATCAAATTTCCACCAAAACGTAATACATGTAATACGAACCAGAGAAAGATGGGATGGGAAGATCACTACTAATTCAATTGATAACATTGAAAAACCAAAAACAATGTACCCATTTATAATTTGTAGATGACTTCAAACTTTTGATAAGTATTTTCAACATCTCAGAGACCACAACGCAACAAAGATAGCGATATGATATTGTTCACATTTCAAAAAAAAATTGATTAAACAAATATCTATATATATATATATATATAACTTATTTTTAAACTTACATTTAATTTGACATTGTTTTTTATTTACTCAATATTATATTAATTTTTTTAAAGGGACATGTGTCCAGGTTGAGCATGGAAGGAATTACACATCTCCCCCATACTGGGTTGTATAATGTTCCTCTCATCGCAATGATTAATTTCCCATAAGCCCCCTTTCCTCCTCTCCTTAAGTGGAATTATAGCACATCTCGTGCTCTCTACAACCATCTTGCACCACTATTCATTATATTCTAATGTTAATATTTACATAGCACGATTTCATCATGGAAAGCCTACTACATCATCCATATAGC
>ML791093.1:135855-149638 GCA_009831015.1 Picea engelmannii | reverse complement strand
TTTTGTATTAGCGGGAGCATTTTGTAGCAGTTCTTATCTATTGTCTATCTTCTTGGCCATCTGTTGAGCATTCCAGATCGGCATCTTCATTGTAGCAGGTTTCTCTATCTTATGAATAAAAGCACATTTTAGATGTTTTGGCTTGTCTATCTTATTGCATATGGTTGAGGTATGTTCCATGGTTATCTCTTTCTGTTATTTGCTGCATACACACATATAAACACATCTAAAAGGTAGATCAACAAAGTGTTTGACGAAATGCCTCACTCAGAAAAAGTTTTAAAAAGACACCAAAACAGTGATGATCCTTGCATAATGGCTTGGGATCATTACAGCATGGAAAAGTTAAGAGTTAGGGTTAGAGGCCTATGATGAGAGTCAAGTTCGTGGTAATCTAAATGATCAAAGTTTACTATTTGGTTTTATATGGGGATATATGATATTACATAATCGAAAACACTACTACCTAACCAATGGATACTATGTTTTCTTCTTCTTTGTGGTGTGGGAAGTCTGATCACCACCTTTAATTTGAGCCATGTATTCCAAACCTTTTAAATGAGCCATGTGATCTAGATCAAGGTAAAAGGTGAAATGAGAAAACATCATTAATTTTTATTTTCCCTTTCTCTAGGGATCGAGCCTCTTTTTCTAGTGCAATGTTTAGATGGTGATGAACATGAGAATATTCAATAGATTGGAATTTCTCCCTTTATTTTATAATTCTTTGATAGTTCCTTTTCAAACTAATATGTTGGCATTTGTGAGGGTTTTGGAGGCCATTGATAGCCAGTTATGAATCCCCTACCATAATAAGATCATTGTTTTGATCTTCCCCTATAAGTTTAATCTCATATAAATTGTCAATGCCTTAGCTTGATTATTGGAAGAGTATCCTAGGCCCTAAGTGAAAGAAAGCACCTATGATCTAATAGAGTTGTAAAGCACTCCCCCCGCACTTGCACCTCATTATTTTACATCATTACAAATCATAGTGTGTGATTTTAGTTGATTGTCCCATAACAACTTAAATGTAACATGGAGAAGTTATAAAATTTTAATATTTTTTTTTTATTATAATTTAAAAAAAATGATATTACAATTAATAAATAATAATTTAAAAAAAATCAAAATAATTTATAATTAACAAAATTAAGAATATGATTAAAAAGAAAATAAACCAATAAAATTTAATGGCTAAAATTATTATAATAACTTATATATATGAATTTTACTATATTTTTTTTTCAAATTTAATATTAATAAATTTAAAAGAATTTGATTTCGTTATAACTATTATTAGAGTTTAATAAATCAATATATACAAAATTACAAAATTTAACATTAACAATATGATTGAAAAAAACAATTAATTAAATTAGAAACAATAAATTAGTCAAAATTAATATTAATTTTATTAATTTTTTAAACACTTGATGATGATTATGATTAACATCCATTGAGATCAATTGGTCTATTGAATCTTAAGAAGGAAAGAAATTGCTTCAATTTCTTTAAAATTGTATTTCTATGCTCAAAAAACATTGAGAGAAGCATTTTAAGATCACCATAGTTTTGATGAATTAGGAGGTTAGGAGGGTTGGTAATGTGAAAAATATTTTTAAATTGGAATCTAATATGGATATAGGCAGGGAAATCCAAGAGGAAGTGTTTTTCATCTTCTACCCACTTAGTGTTACAAAGGTAACATATTCTCTCATCCCATGGAGTTTTGGGAGTTGTCCAACACCCAATTTCACTATGTAGCTAGTGAGAGTTTGTTCTTATTTTAGAAATGTTGATTTTCTTCTTTGAACTTCTTAAAACTAAGAGGTAATTTTTATCTTCTAAATTAGGGTTGGTCACCTCCTTGTACTATATTGATTTCCTTTTATCCACTAATTCTTTTTCACACCACATATTCTCCTTAAATGTAGAAGTGATGATATTTGTAATATTATCGATAGTTTGCATGATGGATTCTTCTTATATTCCCTAATGATTTAGCCAATATTTGACATCTTTATGACATCCCTGCTTGAGCCACTGGTCGTTTTGGCTAGAGTTTGAAGCAATTTTGGGGAGCCTATTGTCATCCATGTTGTTTATCTTGTTCTTGTACGTTAGGTATATAATCATAGAAATACTCTCAATGGGGGGGAGGGTTGCTTCTATGAGGAGGATATGATAGGGTATATTTCCCTAAATATTGATATTATAAGTTATAAATTATTTTGGATATATTCTATCTTTCTCTAGGATATAACACATCTTTCTATCTTTCTCTAGGATATCCCACAACCCCAAACTTCACATCCATATAAGACAATCGGAGTGACGACAGTGTGAAAGAGGGGTTTTTTTAATCCCAATGTCAAAGGTTTGTTGATTTATAGTTGTTTTCAAGTCCATAATAAGCTTTATTCCCTTCACTTATCCTTTTATCAACACTATATTTCCAATTGAGATTATGGTGGATATCGATTCCAAGCTATTGTTGTCATAAAAAAAAGTATCGTAGGTGATCCTTTTGGATTTAATTATCATAACCTTTGTTTTGTCAATGTTCATAGTCATGTCCATGCTAGAGTAGAAGTCCATGAGGGTTATTAGTTACTTACCTAGGTCATAGGGACTCTTCACCATAAGAACCATATCATCAACATAAAGAAGGAGGATGATAAATATACTAGTGAGAGTCGAGCCAACACTGTCTACATCCTACAAACAATCTTATAAATTATCAATATAGATGTCGAAAAGGGTAGGGGATAGGGGACAACCTTTCTTGACTCCTATATTACAATTAATTTCTTCCCATCATCCCTTAGTGTTCCTAAACTTGGAAATACATTTCTCATATAGCCTTACTACAAGAGCTTTTAACTCAAAAGGGCCTTTAAGATCTTCAAACCTATTCCATAAGTTAGTCCTAGGAACAGTATCAAAATATTTTCTAACATCAACGAAACAACAAAGAAGATCAGTTTTATCATTATGACACTCCTTTGCAATGATCCTAATTGCAACAAGGTGGTCCATAGTGGAATGGTAGCCTCTAAACCCAACCTAGCCTCTAGCTCTTTTTCCATGTATTTTTATCCATGTGTCGATCTTCTTTTCCAAACTACTTCCATATAGCTTAGCTAAAATGGGGCTAATTTTAATGGTCCTATAATTAGATGGACTGTTTTTATTCCCACTTTTAAAAATAGGTACAATAAGGCTTTGAGTCCAAGGTTTTTGGAAGCCTTGTTGAATAGCTAAATTGAAGAGCTTATGTATGAGGGATGAGGATAGGTCCTCCAATTTTTAATATTTCAACTTGGTAACCTTCAATTTATTTATCTTTTCCTTTTGGGAGCCACTTAACCCCAAACTTAATGTCTTCTATAGAAAACAATGCATCCTTTGTAGAGTTGTTTGACATATTTTCCATGACATTAGGGGATTTATATAGATTTTTAAGGTAGAAATTGCAGTCCTTCAAGGGAATCTTATTATTTTCTTTATTTTTACGAGTTAGAATTTTCCTTTAGAATTTCTTAGGATCTATCTTTAATAGGTGCAAAATCTTATCTTTCATTCTATTTATATAGTATTTATTTTCTCATTTAATTAAGATTTTGTATCTATTTATCGTATCATATTTTAAAGATGCATTGGAAGCATCCATAATGGATTTTCTAACAATTTTACATTCATTATCGTACCAAGGGCTAGTTGTACTATTTTTATTTTTACCTAGCACCTCAATACATAAATTGTTAATTAAACTAGAGAGGGTTGTTGTACAATTCTGATAGTCAACTTCAATATTGTTTTGATATGATATGAGTTTTAAAGAATTGCTTAAGTCTTTTAAGAGAAGATTGACATTTTGTTTGTCAAAAAATAAGTGTCTTTGGTTGTCAGAGTGTTCCTCTACAGATCTTTTGTGCATGGAAAAGTTAAGAGTTGGGGTTAGAGGTCTATGATGAGAGTCAGGTTCGTGGTAATCGAAAAGATCAAAGTTTACTATTTGGTTGTATATGAGGATATGGGGATATATGATATTACATAATCGAAAACACTACCACCTAACCAATGTATACAAGTCATCCTTTTAGAATTTAACCACTTCTTTAGACCATTACAAATTCCTAAATCTTAAAAATTACAGAGCTTGATTAACTCAATATCAAACAAATTCTCGATCTGTTATAATTAATTAAAATTAAAATTATTGATATATCATTATAATAATGTAGAAATTATTAGAAATCACTATAAAAGATATTAACTTTTATTCAAAATTAATAACTTAACTTATGTAAAATTATAAAGTTATGGAACAATGAAATATAAAGTTGTGTTTTAATAAACGACTAACTATAATCAGCATTATTAAATTATAAATTTAAAAACATACACATTATAATATTTAAATATTTACTTTATATTATAATTATTATTTTTAAATTTAATGATTAACCTATATTAATATAATTTGGAGTTAACGAAATTTTGCCGTCATATTATTTAATAACATTGTAACAAAGTATGACAATATTAGAGTATGAAAGTTAACTTTATTTAATAAACCATCATATCATTTCAACTATTGCAATAATATTAAACTAAGCTACATTATAATAATTATTACTTTTAAATTTAATGATTAACCTCTATTAATATAATTTGGAGTTAACGAAATTTCGTAGTCATATCATTTCATAGCATTGTAATTGTAATACTCATATTCCCCTAACTTGTAATTAATCATTAATTAGGATTACTATGTTATGGCATGTGAACAATGTAAATGTATTTTTGTTTATATTTTCAATGACTAATTGTGGGGTTGAAGCCTTGAAGTACTGGCCATGATATCACTAGAGGAAAAAGAGTGAGGAAACTGTGGAGAGAGTTCATTATGTCAAAATGACCCAAATTTCTCCTTGTTGAAATAATAAGCCTCATCCTAATCTCAAGTAGAAATCAATTAATAAGAAAAGGACTGGTGGTTGAACCATCAACCACCCCAATGAATGGAAGCATGGAGGGTCTGGTTGGAGAAACAAAAAACTATCAGGCCGAAGTACCACAGAGGGCAATTTTTCTTGCAGGCCCAAACTGACCCAAGTTTCCTTCTGACAAAAGGAACAAGACGGGTCCAAAACCTTCCTGGAGGGGAGAAAGGCATGAAAAATAATACACGCAAAGACAGAGAAGAAAGAGATGCACTGAGGGGATTGTGTGACCCAGATATGAAAAAGGAAAGAAGAAGAGTGTGTGAGGCTCTCTAGCTGAAAAGAAGAAATGGAAGCTTGATAAGTTGTTCTAGTTACTGGATAGAATAGGAAAAAGGATCTCTGATAATTTGCATAATACATGACATGAACAGAAGAGCATCTGATAAACCTCATAGAGGTTGTGATAGAGAGAGAGAATATTCTAGGAATTGCAAGAGTTGTTGTGACAAAGAGAGAGAGAGAGAGATAGAGAGAGAGAGAGAGCCTCTAAGAAACTGCAAATTTCTCTAGTGATATTATGGCTTGGCACAAGGGGGGCAAAGTGGTAAGAATGAGTGCCTATGAGCCTATGGTTAGGTGGAAAGGAGAACATCCACAGTCGGTTGGTGATCGACTTTAATAGATAAGTAATTTTATTCCATGTATACTAGAATTGAAATGCATGATTTGATTATCTATAAATGTGATAACTTGTGCCTTGTGTGATTGATGATAATGGTGTTTACCGTCCTTATGTAAAATATTGTGTTTGAATGATTGTAAGGAAACAATCTTGGCCTTTGGTCCGGTCGAAAAATCCCTTGAGGTGTTTTCCCCAGGGAGTTACCTCACAGTTCTAGAGTTGGAGCTCACTTTATGGGACTTCCATAGTCTCGTTGATTCCTCAAGATTACCCCGTCCTTGAATTAGAACTTAGGTCTAGTTACTAGAAGGTGCACCCTTCAACCTAGCCTCCCAGGAGACCATGGCTTCGTACCCTGGCCTTAATCAAATCTCAGCTAAAGCCTGAGTGTAGCCCTTGGAATTTGACAAGGTTCCATATGACCCAGGGTTGTAAACCCCTCTCTATGCCAAAAGGAGGGAAGATATCCTAGCTTCAGAACTATGGGAATTCAGAGCTATGGGATAAATGACTTCACAACCCTAAAAGATAGTCGAAGGCCAGAGTTTCAAATTGATTGGGGACATGGATCTAGGAATCCATTTGGAATAACTCTCAATATTTTTAGATCGAACTTAATGAATAGGTAGCACTAAGTACTTTGGGGAAATCCCATTTCGGGGGAATAGAGGTGGTTTAACGCCAAAAAATTTGAATGTTGGAGTCACAAAGTTAATATAGTTCATTGAGAATGCAGGGATGTGTGTCCATAGATCAATGACTATTTGGAAGTCCGATCATCCGAAGGTATCAAAGTGCAAACACAAGAGTGCGCAAGTTTCCCCGAAGCTTCGCAAGCCTGAGTAAATCTTGCCTGTGGACGCTAGGTGAATGTGGTGATAAATCGAGTGTGGTTCGGAGTTACAAAGTAATGTGTATCATTGATATAAGGACCCTTCAATATCCCTCTCAACCATCTGATCAACCAATAATAAGGACTCATGTACAACACTTCAGCGAAGTCCTACTCCAGGAGGAAAGGGGTGTGGAGCGGATAGAAGCCCCCCGGACGTTGGAGCTGCAAAGTGACAAGGGTCGTAGATATAAGAACTCTTCAGGACCTCCCCTAACTGTCAGATCTAGGTCATGGTCATCCTGATACTGACCACTTTGGGAGTAAGGAGGAATTCACACCACGGATTCCCCGAATGTTGAAGTTACGAAGTAACAGAGGCCGTCGATCCAGGGGTTACGTGGACACACCTTGACCATGAGATTAAAGGGCTTAGAAGGCTATCAGTCTAGAGTGGTGTGGCATAGTGACATCATCTAGGGTGACGTGGACCCACAATCAATGTGCCATGTGTCACATATATTCGTGTGTTTCGCAAACCCTATAGGCCCATTAACACGTGACACATGGTACCCACTGAAGGAGCCATGTGGAGGGATTCTGGCTTCCTTCAGAAATTTGGGAGTTCATAACTCTGAGAGACTTGGGATGTTAGAACGTATGCTCCCAAAAGGGTCAAAGGTTGGAGCTATGTGGCAACACCTCAAGAGTTCAGGAATTTGGGACTCTAGAGGACATGCATGCAGTAAAGAAAATGGACGTTCAACACCAAAGTGTCAAACGTCGAATTCCCTGCTAGCGAGTGTGTTCGATGAGGATTAAGACAAGTAGTTGGATTGATTGATGGATGGACCTTCCCTATAGGAGGTAGGAACCTAGAGATGGTACGAATGAGATGAATCCATGTGGGTGCCACGTGGCTCTCAACCAATGAACACCCGAAGAACTTCGAGAAGCCATAACTTGTAAACCAGAGGTCAATTTAGAGCCTGGTAGCGGTCGTTAGAGAGATACGGGTAAGTAGAAGAGAACAAATCATCTGGCAGAGATGAATCAAGATGATTTGAGTAAGAAAAAATCTGATTCCCCATCCAAAAAAGGGTACTTAGGGGTCAGGTGTGTTACAAATTGGTATCAGAGCATGGAAACAACACTTGGTCTGCTTGGGCTCACGAAAAAGTCAAGTTATTTTTTTTTTTAACTTTAAAGGAGAGGGAACCCTGCCCTACCCTATCTAGTAGAGAAGGATTCAAACACTATCCTAGAAGGACCATAGAACAAACATAAGATTAGTTTACCAATGCTATGATGAGTCTGTGGAGAGTATCACTTCCGTACGAAAATTATATGCATAAGTTCATTGAGCAGAAGGATGTAGATTAAAATCCAGTTGGGACCTTACCCAACGAAATTGAATCATGTTAATATTTGGCTGAGGAAGCATATCATTTCTTTCGAAAATGATAGCCAATCCTATAGGAGTAGGATTATACAGATGGACACTAACAACAAGACTAGGACGTGAATGAATTGAAGCGATTTGTAGCAGTAATAATTACTGCTTTAATGAAGGATTAAACCATGTATATCTGTATGATCCCTCATAATCAAAGAATTGATGGAAATGGTAAGGTCAATTTACTTGACCTATAATGAATGAAAACTGTTGTTGGAATAATCCAGTAAGCAAGTAAAAATGGGCCCTATAGATTGAGAAAAACCTCCATGAAGGTAGAAGTGAAGTGACAAGAGCAATCTCAAAATCTCATGGTTGTACTAATGGAGTGTATATCCATGCTAACTCAAGGGCATGTCTATGCATAAGAATGCTTATGGAAAATTATTGAACATGTAAGTATGTTATAACCTATGGTGGTTTGTAAGGCATGGCCTAGTAATGCACCTTCTATATGAGAGTGACCTTATGTCAGCAGGAGTTAATTGCTAGGATGAAATGTTGATAATGCTACAACCTATTACCTTAATAAGACTGAACTGCAAGGGTTAATGAGGGATTGAGACAAGGTCTGATTAAGGAGGTGAAAAAACACCTTTGGATGACTAGTGGATCCTATTGACATCTAGTGGTGGATGGTATCCATATAGATATAGCTGGACCGTAGTGAGGGGAATCTAGAAAATGATTTCCTTGATCGAAAGGTCTGCTTATCAAGATCAGTTGGAAGTTATATTGGTCATTTTGTTACCTTGGACATGGTTATAATTGACCAAATAGTATTATGAGTTGGGAAAGGTTTTTATGGAAGTTGAGGCAAGAGAATTTTCTTGCTAGTTGTTATCACATAGAAAGGGAAACATAGTTATGACTATATCTGATTAAACTTCCATGTGAATATCATGTGAATGACTGAAATCTCTCCATAGAGAGAGGAACCCAGTGATGAGTATATCTATGAGACTTACCATAAGAATGATTAGAAGATCCTTGGGAGAAGTATTTGGAATTGTAACATGTCCAGGTGTATGAATGACATGGAAAAAGGTACAAGCAATGAGCTTGCATGATGAATGTTTGGATATGTTTATATATGCTTGAATGCATGGGTTTAATGAATTGTGAGGTTTCTAGATGCGAAGACTGATATTAATACCAAATAGGTATGATTGAATAATATTAAATGTGTAGTTGATGCACATGTATGATGTAAGAATATATGTATACTAAAGGCATGATATGACTGCCTGGATGAATGAAATGTAAGGCAAGAATTTCACTTGCCAATATTTAATGAAATACCATGGATGCATGGATGATTCTATTCTGAAGAGTCATGGAAGTTAGTTTTGAGTGATATATTGAGGGGAATGTGTCTCATTCCCCCAACAAAAGATAGTATAAATAGATGAAAGAGTAAAGGAGCAAGGATACTTTGTTGTCATGATAAAAGGCAACATGATTTTTCCTTTGAGGACGACACTAGAACAATTGTGAACAATCATGAGTTAAATGATTTTAATGCAAAGATGTATATGAGCTGCAGAATATACCTATGGTAGATACACATAGGCTTATGATTATCCATGTGGTTAAGTGCATCATGGATGTAAGTTAACCAAACAAGGAATATGTGTGGATAAATAATCTGGATGCATAACAAAGATGCATGTTTATATTCCTTATGAAATATTTGGTAAACAATTTAAGCTAACTCAACGTTGAGGCCATCAAAGATAGTGATGGATATGCAATAAGGAAGTTGCATGCCGAAGGAGTTCCTTGTGAAGGAACTATGTAAAGAATCTGTCAGGAGAACATAGTCACAACCTTAATGATTGTTGGAAATTGGGCAGTGGGCTGTGAGCACACACACACACACACACACATAAGAATCTTGGATTACATTCTAAAACAAAATGTATGAGTGGAAGAATAAAAAATGAGCGTTGGCCATTCTAATAGCCGAATTGTAATGTGCAGAATGCACAGGTTCATGATTCATCGTGAACAAAATTTTTGTTGTTGTAGCATGTTGATTTACCAAGAAGGTTGAGGTGAAACTAACCAAGGTTGCTCAATGGAAGGAGCAAGAAGATTCCAGTAGGGAATAGATTGCATAAGAAAAGAAGGAGAAAAGGGGGAATAGTTTTCTCACCCCAAAAACTCTAAATTGTTTAAAAGAGTTGTAATTCTTAGAAGAGCATATGTGGGAAAAAGTACAGTTGGAAAAGGGGAAATAAATAGATAAGTAAGTTTGAATGAATAGGCTTGGTTAATCCATGGTAAGTAAGGGCAGTGAGGCCTTGGAAAAAAAATAACTCAATTGGACTGAAAGTCCAGGGCTATGTAGAAGGAGTTGGACAAGGGAAGAGTTCCTTGACCCCTTCTTTGTTGTTTATTGTATTTCGCGGATACAAGAGATTGATTTATTGATGCAGGTAAGTGTTTTTGCATAAGGATACTAATGGTTGTATGATTAAAGAATACAATTGAAATTGGGTTGTGATTGCATTAGCTAACACATTAAGGAGTAATGTGGTAGAGTGTATAGAGATATGTTAGGGAATATCTGAAAACGATTTATTAATTTAAATACTATGATACATGCATTTTTGTTTTACATGACGACTAATGTGTGTGTGTGTGTGTGTGTGTGTGTGTGTGTGTGTGTCATGTATAAGAAATGATTGGGGCTATTGAAAAAGGGCAATTTCCAATGGTAGATAACATCTGATAAAGGATAAATGCAAGAAGGATGTTGTTGAAATATTGTTGAAAGGACTTTGGGAGCCCCATGGAGCACTATTGATGAGGTAAAAATCAGAAAAAATGGTGCTAGTAGCCAGAACGGGTATAAAAATATTCATGCATGTGTGGCATACAGTATGGAGGGATTTGGTAAGAATATCCTCTAAAGTATTTTAATTTCTTAATGATATGCGAATAATTTTGAGTGGCCATTGTATTCCATTGCTACCCAAGTAGGGTAAGATTTAGGAAAGAAGAATCTGAATAATAGAGAGAGGGAGTCTATGCTAGTCCAGGATGAGTTATAATCCTTGCAAGAAAATGCATGAGTAAGGAGTACCATGGGTACAATGACCAATCTAGGGAGACTGGGAATAAAGGTGCTCATAGTTAGCACATTGCATGGACTGCATTGAGGAAATGCATGTTTTCATAAGAGGGCAGACAATGGATTTCCCATTAAGGAAGGAGGACCTTCCAATACTCCACTTGAATTGTGTAGTTGTTAAAGAAAAGAAAATTTGGGTGTCCATGAGTGTTGGCACCCTGGTTATTAATGAAGGAAGAATGCTTGGGTGCATTCAAAAGCAACTTTTAGTCTCATATGTGTTGATTTGGGATCATAATCAACCAGTAACAGGAAGCATAGTCATGCTGCAATAATGAATGAGAATGAATAAGCCATATGGTGAAGAGGTTTGTTAAGCTCCAACATACCATGGCAAAGTACTTGTCATAAAGTGTGGAAAAAATGAAATCAATGCAAGGGTGTATTGGGTATGAATGTGACCATGAATATTGGCACATTGATTAAATTCATTTGATGTTTGAATTGCATTTGGAAAAATTTAGTATGTTGAAAGGATGCATGTGTAAATAATGATATTTCCTTTTTATTTGTACCCTTGAATAGATTAAAATGACTTGGATTGTTAGTATGCATAGTTTTGAAAATATAATGTGCATGAAAACTAACAATTTGTTTGGCTGAGGAATGTTGAAATTGTAGGAAGAAAAGGGTCTTGGATATCGCAGTGTTGTAAGCTCATAATGAAGACCAATTTCCTGTTGAGCTAAACTTCCATGGAGAGGAAGTCCCATAGTTGTGAATCTGGTTACTGTGTGGAACATATATGAAAATAAATGTGGAAATTGGAATCTATGGGTGACAGATTTGCAAAAAAAATTGAATTTGAAATTGATGATAATATCTCATAATTTTTGTATACCTTTGATATAGGTGAGATGAAAAAGATCTGTCTATGGAGGAAAATTGAAGGATGTCAAGATGGAAAGCATGAAAAAGGATATTGATTGGGATAGGAGAACCCTATGGTAAATCATGATCAGCTAGAATATGTTATGTTGTGGAAACACAAGCCGGAGGGATGCCTTAGCAGAGAAAGTCTGAGGGATGCCTCAACTATAAGGCTCAATGAAGTCTCTGAAATTATTCTTGTGTGAGAAATCCTTGGCAAGGCAAGATGGATTTCCCAAAGAACTATATAGTAGAGAAGGGGATTCATGAGCCTGGGCCTAGAGGGTGAGTGACTGCAAGGAAGAAGAGACTTTGATAATTATTATAAACTATCGATTGGGATCATGCACACAATGGGTATGTTTAAGAAAAAAAGTGAGCCTAGATAACAATACATCCATGTGGATGCAAATCTACAGACTGCACAGATAAGTATTGTGCTATATTATTAAATTTTTCCTCCTAAATTTTGTACAACAACAAAATGTTTTTGCATGAAATTGCGATTAATATGCTTGTTGTCCAAGAATATTGAAGGCAGGTAACGAAGGCCAAGAGTCTGAAAAGGACCTGAACAAGAAATATGATCAATATTTTTGAAGTAGTTGAATGACAAAGACATGACAGGTGTTACTAAGAAAGAACATTGAGGACGGTGTTCCTTTTAAGGGGGAGGGGATTGTAATAACCATGTTTCCCCCAACTTGTAACTAATCATTAATTAATATTACCATGCTATGGCATGTGAACGATGTAAATGTATTTTTTTTATATTTCCAATGACTGACTATGGGGGTGAATCCTTGAAGTACTGGCCATGATATCACTAGAGGAAAAAGAGTGAGGAAACTGTGAAGAGAGTTAATTATGTCAAAATGACCCAAATTTCTCCTTGCTGAAATAATAAGTGTCATCTTGATCCCAAGGAGAAATCAATTAATAATAAAAGGATTGGTGGTTGAACCATCAACCACCCCAATGAATGGAATCATGGAGGCTCTGGCTGGGGATATAAAAACTGTCATCCCGAAGTACCACAGAGGGTAGTTTTTCCTGCAGGCCCAGACTGACCTGAATTTCCTTCTGTTACACATCAAATTTCCACACCTAGGTACCTCGCCCTAAGTGTCGCAAGTGTCATAAAAGTGTCATATGAACCTTTCTAAGTGCCGCATACACCTCGACACCATGAAATAACATATGTCACAATCCCTAGTCAATGTGGAAGAGAAATATATTATATGAAGGTCAAAATACTATGTGCACATGAATTAATTATTAATATTCATGAAAAGGAAATTAATTTAGTGTGAGAATACAACTCACATTTGGTTTCCTATTTTTAAGGGTAGGCTGAGGATCTCATGGATAGTTGAAATATTTCCTCCTTAAAATCCTTGAGAGATATTTCCTCCCTAAAATCCTTAAGAGATATTTTCTCCCTAAATATCTTGGAGATCCCATTTTAGTGGATCTGATGAGTGATCCTCTCCATGGTGGTTAAGCCTCCAAATCCTATATAATGAGGGATTTCCATGGAGAAGAGGAGGCATATTAGAGGTGTTAACATTGAGTAAATTGTTGGGCTGAAAAAAAATCTACAAAGGTAACTTACAAACAAACTTTAAGACTGGAAACTAGCCTTTCCAATCTAGAGAGGGTTCTCTCTGAAACTTGATCTCTGATAGACATGTTTCTTTTCTTGATGGCTAGATTTTAAACTTCAAGGTAAATTTTAACAGGACTTATGACAAAAGATATTGTTTCTAGGGATATGGAGTCAACCCTTGAAAACAAAGAAACAATGCTTGGTAGATAGAATTATGTTGGGTATGTGTTATATTCTTTG
>ML791093.1:123713-135816 GCA_009831015.1 Picea engelmannii | reverse complement strand
CCCCCCCCCTTGGGGGTGGAGGGGGTTGAAATCCCACCACGCGAGGGTTCGGGGGTAGCTCCCCCGAGAAAATTTTTTTCCTCAGGAAACGTGTTGCATTTTTTCTTCATTTTTCGTGTTGTCTCGATTTTCATGTCCATTGTTGGGCAGTTTTTCTGCACATGGTTTTTGCTAATGGTTTTCTATTTCTAATTAAGAAATTAGGGTTATTGACTAATCCAGGTCATTGGGTTAGGGTTTTGGATGTCATTGGCTCCTATATGTATATTGTATTGTAAACAATGTATCACTATGAATGAATATAGAATATGTTGGTTTTCCTGATTTGGGTTTCCAAGGGAAAACTCTTTGTGTAATGTTTGTATTTTCCATTGTATATTTTTTGTTCTTTTACTAAAAATCTATTTGCAGTAAATATTGTACAAGGTTAAAATCTAAAAATTCCTCAAAGGAACAAAGGCTAAACAAGGTGATGAACTTCAATATTTAATTTGAGTATGTAGGGAGAAAGAAGAAAAGAAACATACAACAAAATCAGAGCACCGCAGTGGATGAATTCTGATCTTAGCTGGGAAGACAGACATAAATTAAATCGATTCAGTCTAGAGCACCACTTAGATGAATTCTGGACTTTAAAATTTACCAATTTAAACAGAAGATAAGTGAAAATGAATATTAATACACAGGAAATACATACAAGGAGAGGTATAAGCTTCAAAGCATCACCATTACAATATTTTTCTTAAGGAACTCGGGACTTTTGCATTTGTATTTCTTTAGATTTAGGAAATTACATAGAGGATCAAAATATCTATACTTTTTCCCGCCCGCCCCCCATTTTACATCAAAATAGTCCCTATATATATAAAGTAATGTTACACTAAGCTGCTAGGAATCAAACTACTATCTGCTAGAGTTGTGGACCTGGTTTTTTTCAAAGAGAACAACAACCTCTACAAAATTTATCAAAAATAGGAAAGTCGATTTGACAATCATAAAATATATGGGATGTTGTTTACAATCATAAAATCTTTAGAAAAATCAAAATCATATGGTTGTGATGAATCATCACGCATATTGTTGGACAACCTTGTCATTGTTGCGCAGTAGACTCTGGATTTTGTTGCGCAATTGTTGGCTGTGAAATCTGCGCAGTGATTTCATGTGACAAATCTTCATGTAGAGGTCGCATGAATCCAGTTGGTTGTAGAGAACGATATCATTCAATTTTTCCGTAGCTTCTTCGTCCAAAGTCACCTACAGTTGTAAGGCCCTATTTGTCCTTCTCAATGACAATATTTTTATTTTCAAATTCTTCATTTGTCTCAACAAAGTGGCATTTCTTTTCAATTTTAATTGTACGCCAGAGAGAGCTGCACATGCATTGTCGATAGCTGGTCTACATTCCTTGAAATTTTTCGTAATTCTTTCCTCTGATATCCTTTTTTCCTTCCTAAGCTAAATGATCACATATTAAGCCTCTTTGAGCTGATTTTTAAGCCAATTTATATTATTTTCTCCTGTTGTTGGTGAGGTAGGAGATATTTGACCTACTTGACTATGTGATGCTTGTGTTTCAATATTTTCTTTTGCTAGCTACCTTCTCAATTCTTTATTTTCTTGATAAAATTGGGCTATGACGTGTTGATCTTGCTTTATTTGTTGTTTCACTTCCTGAGTATTTGCATTTTCCTCACCTAACTTCACCTTTTTTTCATCAATTCCCTAGTTTTCACATTCAACAAGCTCTAGATGAACTATGGGTATGGAAAATCTCTAGGAAGAGGAATTGGTGTGCGGTTTACTGGGAGCTTGGATATCCTCATTTTTATCAGTAAATCTTGACGTACTTCTCTTCTGGGATGTTGGTTGATTGAATGATGAGTCTTCCATTTCTTTTCCTTTTCTTCTTTCAGTAACATCTTCTCTTCTTGCCTATGAACAATGAAGTGTTGATTTCTCAGCAGATAAAGGAATGTCTCCTTTAGGGTCTCTGGGAATGTTTTCCAAAACTAGAAAGGAATCTCGGTCCTTGTTCAAATTTCTTAGCTCTTCAACCACCAGCATCTTAATTAATGAAAAATGGAATAAGTTGTTCTTTGGATGATTATCTTTGGCCTAGACATTGTCTGCCATCTTTCCCAAACGTCGACACAAGAAGAAAGGTAAGTTTAATGGATTTCTCCGTGTGAAATGCGTTAGTAACCTGATGTGGTATGGATGCACCTTGTCAAATCTTCCCTCACAGGTGAAGTATTTCCTAATTATCTTCAAAATTTTCTCAAAAGGTTCCAGGAGATACTCACTAGAAATGTTGGTTCCAACTTTCTCATTTTGATATTCATGCTTGATGAAATCCATATAACATGAAGTGTCTAAATGCGTACATTTAAACCATTTTTCTCCCTGCAGAGGGATCTCCATCGCAACTGACATAGTTTCCTCTGTCACTTGGAAAGTGACTCTTGCAATTGTTTCACTGACACTAGTAAAATTGAGGGCTAACTGCTTCATTATTTGTGCATTATATCCTTGAATCCTTTCACAGAAATGCATACATCCGACTTATTCAAAATACACCCTGATCATCGGGTCTTCATTTATTAACTTTAAATCCTGAGGTTCAGACCTCACGACCCTGCCGCTTCTTCCATTCTTTCTTTTTCTTTGGGAAGTTTCCATGGTGTTGGTCTATGTCAATTTCAGGCACGCAAAAATAAATTGTAATAGCCTTTCTACGCAACGAATAAGAATGATGAACTTTTTAGAAGTTACAAGAAAAGGTATCAACAATAATCTTTGCGTGACAAATAAATTAGTAGCATAAAATTCGCGCAATGAGAAATTCGACGCAACAGTAAAGTGCATCAGAAATTTTTGGTGCAGCGGAAAAATCAACGCGGCAAAAAACAACAATGGGAAACTTGGCGCAGTAGAAAAAAACAATGGGAAACTTGGCGCAACGAAAATATCAGTGCATCAGTAGGTAGTTCAGAAGAAAAAAGGTTGTCTGTGAGAAGAAACAACTCATTCCAAAAAAATAGTTTGCAATGATCTCCAAGAAAAGTTTTGAACAATGGTTTAAATCAATAGAGGATACGTAGCAAAATCAAAATAGTAGACTTACGTAAAGACTGACAGAAAATAGATTTTATGCAGCGAAGGGATTCAGAGCTTGCTGGAAAAACTATGGACGATGCAAAAATTATGAAAGTGATGGGGAAGCATGAAGTGTGACCAATATTTATGCTTGAACATATAAGAAATGAAATCATAGAAAAGGACGGTGAATCCATAGTGATGAGAAGTTCAAAAGCAGGTTAAATATTTGTGCAGTGAACTCGTGCAACGGGTACTCTTTTGAAGTGTGCAAAAGTACAAACGATAGGAGTGCCATGATTGTTCACTTTTATGACTTCATGATTAGGTAATGATTCCCATAATATCTTTTGACATGACCTTTATCCTAACCACTTGACTCGACTTTGGGACCTAAATTCCCCTTTTTTGACATGACTCGAGATTTAAGAAGATAAACCCTTACAATTCAAACATGACTAACCTTACACCCTTTTTTCGAATTTTATCCAAAGTCCTTACTCGACTTTTCAAACCATCCCTTAGATTTTTCACTGACCTCATAAAATTTGACACACCAACTGTGACATATTTAGGAAAACTTTTTTTTTTTTTTACAAAAAACTAAGACATGGCTCTAAAAAATTGGAAAAACCTATGACTCTAACTATAAAAACATGGTGCTAACAAGAGGTATCAAACTTATGATCTTGGGAGGAATATTTTGGGTATCAAACTTATGATCTTGGGAGCATCGTGAAAGGGCTGGACGAGGAGGACTTGAAGAGGTTGTTGCAACTGCATCTACAGATTGTATGTGTCTTTTTAATGTTCTCATTAATATATGCTTGGCCTATTTCCTTCTAGTTTATGTATCTTTACATATGCCTGTCTATGATGGATGAATTTGTTTTAAACTAATCTTGGTAGAGTAGGAAGTCTTTGTTTTTCTTCACTTTCCATTGCATTGTAGGTATCTTGTCGTGCTAAGGAGCTTGGACATCAAGTTCAGATTGGATTAAGCGAGGACAAGCTTCGAAACAAGGTACATCATACCTTCTCCCTCTCTTTATTTTGATTAGCTTAACCATATTTAAAGGGATGTTAGTGTCCATTTGTATGTTTCTGTCTTGGTATTAGGGGTATAGAATCCAAGAGGATATTCACTTATCCACAGGGGGATTTTCCTGTAACAGAAATTGACGACTCCTTCTGTGGAAATTTCCTATACATAGGTGTGGAAATTTGATGTGTAACACCTTCTGACAGAAGGAACAAGATAGGTATGGAACCTTCCTAAAGGGGATAAAGGCATGAAAAAGAATACATGAAAATAAAAATAATAAGGAGATGCACCGAGGGGAATGCATGACCCAGATATGCAGAAGAAAAGAATAAGAGAACATGAGGCTCTCCAGATCACTCTCCAGATCAAAAGAAGAACTGGAAGCTTGATAAGTTGTTCTGGTTATTGGATAGAACAGGAAAAAGGATCTCTGATAATTTGAAGAAGACATGACCTAAACAGAAGATCGTGAGATTGATGCTAAGGGAGCATCTGATAAACCTCACAGAGGCTGTGACAGAGAGAGGGAATCTCTGAGGAATTGCAAGAGTTTTTGTGAAAGAGAGAGAGTCTATGAGAAACTACAAAAGTTCCCCAGTGATATCATGGCTTGGCATAGGGGTGGCCAGAGTGCTAACAACAAATGCCTCTAAGCCTATGGTTGGGTGGAAAGGTGAACACCCACAGTCGATTGGTGATCGATTGTAATATATAAGTATTTTTATTCCTTGTATACTATAATTTAAATGCATGATTTTATTATCTATAAATGTGATAACTTGTGCCTTGTGTGAAATTGATGATAATGGTGTTTACCGACCTTCTATAAAATATTGCATTTGAATGATTGTAAAGCAACAATATTTGCCTCTGGTCCGGTCGAAAAATCCCTCGAGGTTTTTTCGCCAGGGAGTTATCTCACATTTCTAGAGTTGGAGGCAACTTTATGGGACTGCCATAGTCTCATTGATTCCTCGAGATTACCTTGCCCCTGAATTAGAACTTAGATCCAGTGACTGTAAAGTGCACCCTTCAACCTAGCCGCCTAGGAGACCACGAGTTCATACCTCAGCCTTAATCAAATCTCGGCCAAAGCCTAAGTGTAGTCTCTAAAATTCGACAAGGTTCCATATGAACTAGGTTTGGAAACCCCTTGCTAAGCCAAAAGGAGGGAAGCTATCCTGGCTTCGGAACTCTGGAATTCGGAGCTCCATGATAAATGACTTCACAACTCTCGAAAAAATCTGAAGGCCAAAGTTGTGAATTGATTAGGGTCGTGGATGTGGGAATCCATCAGGAATCACTCTCAGTTTTTATATCAAACTTATTGAAGATCTAGCGCTAAGTACTTCAGTGAAATCCCACTTTGGGGGAATAGAGTTGGTTTAACACCAAAACTTTTGAATGTCGAAGTCACAAAGTTAACCTAGGTTGTTGAGAGTAGAGGGACATGTGTCCATAGATCAACGACTATCTGGAAGTCTGGTTATCTAGAGGTATCGAAATGCAAACACAAGAGAGTGCAAGTTTTCCCGAAGCTCCGCACGATGTGGTAAATTATGGTCATGGACGCTAAGTGCATGTGGCGATAGATCGTGAATTGTTCAAAGTTGCAAAATAATGTGTATCATCGATATAAGGACCCTTCAGGATCCCTCTCAACCATCTGATCAACCAAGAATAAGGACTCATGTACAACACTTCGGCAAAGTCCTACTTCAAGAGGAAAGGAGTGTGGAGCAGGTAGAACCCCCCCGAACGTCGGAGCTACAAAGTGACAAGGATCATAGATCTAGGAACTCTTAGGGACCTCCCCCAACTGTCATATCTAGGTCATGGTTAGCCTGGCATTGACCACTTTGGAAGTAAGGAGGAATTCACACCACAGATTCCTCGAATGCCAAAGTTACTAAGTAACAGAGTTCATTGATCGACGGGTTACGTGGACACACCTTGACCGTGAGATTGAAGGGCTTGGAAGGATATCAGTCTAGAGTGACATGGCATAATGACATCATCCATGGTGACATGGACCCACAATCAACGTGCCATGTGTCACCTAGATTTGTGCATTTCACAGACCCTATAGGCCCATTAACACGTGACATGTGTCACCCACTGAAGGAGCCACATGGATGGATTCCGCGTTCCTTCAAAACTTCAGGATTTTGGAACTTCGGGAGACTTGGGATGTTAGAACATATGCTCCCAAAAGTTTCGAACACCGGAGCTATGTGGCAACACATCGGGAGTTCAAGAATTCGGGACTCTGGAGGACATGCGTGCAGAAAAGAAAGGGGACGTTCAACGTTGAAGCGTCAAACACCGAATCCCCCGCTAACCTGTGTGTTCGACAGGGATTAAGCCCAATCGTTGGATTGGGTGATGGATGGACCTTCCCTGCGGGAGGTAGGAACCTAGAGATGCTACGAACGAGATGAAGCCACGTGGGTGTCACGTGGCCCTCAACCAATGAATGCCTGAAGAACTTCGGGAAGTCATAACTTGTAAACCATAGGTCGGTTTAGATCCTGGTAGCGGTCATTAAAGAGATACAGGAAAGTAGAAGAAAATGAATCATCTCAGAGAGATGATTCAAGATGATTTGAGTAAGAAATTTTTTGATGCCCCATCCCAAAAAGGGTACTTAGGGGTCGGGTGTGTTACAATAACAAAGTATGACAATATTATAGTATTAAAGTTAACTTTATTTAATAAAGAATCATATCATTTCAACTATTACAATAATATTAAACTAAATTACATTAAATTACATTATAATAATATGAGAAGAATAAACTAAATTACATTATAATAATATGAGAAAAATAATAAATAATGTACCAAAAACAAAGAGATTTAAAAAATTGTCTAACCAATCACAGGAATCAAAGTCAATGAAGGTTAACCATAGTCAACAATCAATCATTTAAAGACATCTATGATAATTAATATTCAACCTATAATCAACCAATCAATCATATCTTATTTATTTTATTCATAATTCAAAAAATGAATTATTATAAGTTTAAATATAACTAGACATTATCAAGTGTCATAAGGCACCATTGCATACTTTTATTATGTATCAATTGTAGGAATTGTATACAAATTTTGAGGAATGTCGTAATTCAACATAATATTTCAGTACCATCATAATATGACATAACTCTTGATGAATGTCACAATGTGACATAACCTTTGAGGAACGTAGCAATGTGACATAAGTCAATCAAGATAAACTATGGTCAATCATAGTGAATCAAAGTCCATAATAGTTAACCATAGTTCATTGTGATCAGGGATAGACAACCATATTCAAGCACACTCAACCAAATCTAACCAAAGTCAACCATGGTGAACCACACTCATCCAAATTTAGTTAGTCGGTCATACTCAACCTATATTCAACCACTTTGATCATATTTCTTTTACTCATAATTCAAAAAATGAATTGTTGCAAGCTTAAATATGAATAAACATTCTCAAATATCATAATTATAATTTGACATTAAAAATATTACTAAAAAAATAAATCAAATTCAGGAAAACAAAATAGTCAAAGTTAGTATTAATTTTTTAACAAATATTAATTTTTTAACAAATATTAATTTTTAAACACATACATTATATTATAATATACATTATATTCTAACTATTTTTTGTAGGGTCCTAACCTATCTAATTCCCTCAGCAGATAGATATGTCACTATGTATTACTATGTATGGAGGCCATCACTAGTAAATAAGGTCATGTAGTAGTGTGAAAACAATTATTGTAAGAAGGCTTACTAGAAAGTTCTGCCTGTTAGAAATTTCCTTCTCTATAATGTTCCTAAGAGATAGAAAATGTTATAAAAATATGTAGAAGCATTGTAAAAGATGTCTTGGGAGTCATTTTTAATATGATCTCTACTCTATTGGAGGTTTCCTCCTCAAAGAGGCAAGTGAACATTGCATCCATATCAATAAAGGTATATTATTATGGTTCATATTGTTTATTGTGTTTGCAAATCTACTTCTTTTAGCAATAGATCTAAGTAAAATCTATAATTTCTACTCTAAATATTTTTAATTGGCACATCATAAGTGGTATCGAAAATCTTTCTTGAGCACATTTTTTTTTTAGGCTAGAGACATGCTCTAGCGTCTATAAATAACACAAAGATCTATTGTTCAAAAAGTAAACATGTGGTCAAGGAAACATGTATGCAGGAAATACAAGAGGTTTCACCTAGTTGGAAACCCTTGTAACCCCTGTTGATACCCCTTCGAGTAGTACCGCATCAAACAACACCTATATACATAATTTCACTTCCACATGCCCTCAAGTGTATCGGAAGTCCTACATGTGTCTTAAAACAAATTCTAGATCAATGGCTCAATCACCTGACTACTATAGTGGCACAAAGAACATCACTCAGGAAGATTACTCTCTCATACCTACGCAATTGGTTAGTATGGATAAGGGTACAATTGAACCTCCTTAGATAGAGCCCTAAGATATTGAGTTAAGTACTACTATTGGACCTTGCATGTATATACGAGATATATAGCATAGAAAACTCTCTTGTACATATGACCCTTGAATCCATAGCCATTGCTACTAGTCCTAGAAACTTATAAAATAAGGAGATGTATTAAAAATCTAAGAAATCAATCACTTTAAACCCTACTTCCTACTAACCACCAAGGAAATTCCTACATAATATACAATATTAATCATATGAGCATTCTATTAACATTGTAATATTTAGGTGGGAGGATAACTTTGCAGGAGTACAAAAGGAGAGTATAAAGCGGTCTCACCAACACCTTTATTTGGGACTTATCTCAATAGACTCCTTGTGTCACATTGATCATTGTGGTACCACTCTCCTGTAAATCATTTTTTGGTGGACCCACTCACCCCATTACCCACTACTTGTTTCAATAGCCCCAACAAAAATCCCTGATCACATTGGTACCACTCTCTACTAAGAATTTTTTTTGTGGACCCATTTATCCCCTTACCCGATACCTGCCTCACTAGCCTCAATAGTAGTTGTAATCACATTTTCATCATTCCCTAGATACTTTCTTCTAGTGCACCCATCCTAATGGATACCTAGAACACTCATAAGTCAGGAAACAATGAAACTTTGTGTGATGAATTGAAAAACAAGTTAGAAAAGAACCAATTTACTACAAAGAAAAAAAATTTATAGTTAATTCCAAGCTCAACTAACTGGACTATCTCTCAAACCAATTGTCCCAATTTATAATGCAATTCAAGGAATCATGATTCCACCCATAGGGAGTTCAATCATGCAATTCCATGGGGCCTCATTCTAACCCATTTGTTTGGGACCTACAACTCCCTAAAGTGGATATGAATCAATTTTATGGATCCAACACCACCATTTTGGTTACTCATATGGAGCACTAGTTTAGACTACATGGAATCAATGATGACTTAATGAAACTTTGTGTGGGTGTCTTATATTTAGATATTGAGCATTGTATATGGTGGCAATGGAATAAGAATTCCCATGGAGTTTATATTGCTTGGATTTAATTCATAGTGGATCTATATAAATGTATTGAACCCAACAATCATCATTTGGGCCACTTGACCAATCTTAAACAATCAGGTACAATTTAAGAGTACATATTTTCTTTTGAGAAACTTTCTTTCCACGTTGAATTCATGTCCAATACCTTATTCTAATAATGATTTATTAGTGGATTCAAAGAAGATATATGTGCCCAAGTCCCAATGGCTCGCCCTATCACTTGGGTCAAAGCCACTCAAAGAGCTAGGGAAGCTCAATAGGTTTTTAATGCCCAGATAAAAAAACCATCCTTCATTCTCCATCACCATCCCACAAATCCCTCTCCTCCCTCCCCTCTTCTCAAGATCCAAAGGTTAAATTGTGTTGAAATGGTAGAGCATCAACTTAAGTTTCTATGCTACAATTGTGATGAAAAAAAATTCGATGGGCATAAATGTAAGGAGAAAAAACTCTTCGTCGCCATTTCAGAGGACATTTTAGAAGAAGGAACTGATGTAATTTGTTGAAATTATGATTATACTAAGGGGGGGGGGGGTAAATTAGTATAAGATATGTTTTAATTTAAATGTGCATTCATCAATCATTCATTAACTTTAAAACAATAAATGCATGTAAAGTCAAATCACAATACACAGAGTTTAACGTGGAAACCCTTGCGGGAGAAAACCACAAAAACTTATCTTTATAAATGTCTGTAGGCACCAACCTACTATTACGAATCTTGTATGAACCAACCTAGTAGAGACACCAATCTCCTCAACTAAGCACTAACTCAACAAGATATTTTGTAGGAACCAACTTACTAGAGACACCAATCTCCTCAGTTGAGCACCAACTCAATAGGACTTGTATAAGCACCAACTTAATATATTCATACACATAGTAATTTTGATTTCACTTCTGTCCTTCATACTTGATGTATTTCATAGAATCATCGTACCCTTAAATTTCATGCCCCAATGCCTCTCTTTGCTTCATACCCTATACATAGATCCAAACCCTAGTCAAAGTTAGCCTCCATGCCCTAGTGAACCAAGTAGCATAATTGTCAAAATATAATCTTATACTACAGCATCAAAACCTCAAAACAATGCACTTTGCAGCATCATAGACCTTAATCCTTCATAATGCACCCTTGAAGCTCCAAGGAACTCTCTTGCACACCTTTAGACCCCAAGAATACTCTCCAACTTCTCTTGTGCACCTTGGATATTTTTTGTGCACCTTAGACTTGATCTTCTTTCTTGGATGATCTTCAAATGCTCACATCTATCATATATAGTGTTTATGTGTTCACTTTTAGGGTCAATCTATAAAGACTAGTTGGGTTGACCTGAACTTTCTGGTTGGGTTGTCTAACAAAAAAATTCATATCTCCTCATTCCTAAGAAGTTAAAGGGAGTGTGACATATCATTGGAAAGGTATCGAATTAGTCTTTCCAACCATATAACCTATGCTCCCATTTGAGCTAGGTATTTATACTAAAAATTCCTTCAAATATAGGGTATTCAAACTAAGCATAAAAAATACAAAAACAATATTTCCAACAATCTCCATCTTGCAATTTTTAACTTGGACATATGTAGTCTCCCCGTGCTTTGACAACAATGACAACAATATTTCCAAAAAACTCCCCCTTTGTCATTGATGGCAACCCTTAGTCAATAATGATAAAATGGTAAGTGATTTTGGATGGAAAGTTTAATTTTTCTTATCTTTTAAAATTTATGATAGAAATAAATTTTCAAATTATAGGACTTATTTTTATGGTTAAGTTTTTATGGTGATATTATAGAGAAAGATAAGCTCATAACATAAAGTTCATGATAAGATAGCTAAGAGATAAAGTGATTTATAAACTGATTACTTGGTTTTAAAACACATAATTATGTTTAGAATAATAGCTGAAAACTTTCAAGATAATAAGGATAATGTCATTTGTTGTTTTGTTTACTTTGGAAAATCTTTTGACATAGTTTTTATAAACAATTTTTGGAAAATGTCATTTTTTTCATTCGTGTTACTTGTGTAATTCATTATGGCTCCAATGTTTAGGGTTGTACTATTTCTTGTAAAGTTTGGAGAAAAATAAAACAAATCCAAAAGTATCTTATAATAAATAATTTTAAAAGTAAAAACATTACATCTTATCAACTTCTCCTTGTAAAAGTTAGGCTTCCCATAATTAAGAATAAAATTACGATAAGATACTTAATATCTAATAATACACTTATTAACATTAATAATGAGAGGCTTCCCATTAAAACTTCAAACACTAAAAAACACTCAAGGCTTAAAGGAGGGTGAATTAGAATTGTATTTTCTTAGTTACATTATTAGAGGATAGTAAAGGAAGTCGTCATTAACACTAAAAAAACACTCAAGGCTTAAAGGAGGGTGAAT